>JADRCH010000133.1:3279380-3302984 GCA_019843965.1 Rhynchomys soricoides | reverse complement strand
GAAAGAAAGAAAGAAAGAAAGAAAGAAAGAAAGAAAGAAAGAAAGAAGAAAGAAAAAAACAAACAAGAAAATATTTAAAATATAAAACCTTCTCTAAATATCACATAAGATCTTAAATTTAAAACAGCCTATTTCTGAGTACTATGGTGCTCTATGGAAAAAGTATCTGAGCCCGAAGACCTGTGTTCACTGGGCTCTCCATGGAAAAGAAAGAACTGCAAGGTGTTCTCTAAAGTACTCATGCTGTAGTATTTGTGCACCCACTCATGTACACACACACACACACACGTGTACACTCTAAAGAAAAAAATGTAACTCAAAATATATGTTTGTTATATAAAGAAACAAGGAAACATGACTTCTTGGTCTTTTGGCTAAAATCATATATAAGAAATAAGCACATAAAATCTAAAATACTCTAAAAATGAGATATTATGGCATAACTAATCTGATCAAATTATCATTTACATCAACAAACATGAGTAGTTTTAAGTTTCTAATAAAATATAAAAGCACCAAATTCTTCACAGAAGAACTACTCGTATGCTTTATAAGAAAAAGATAAGAAAAAAATTCAGAAACATGAAAAATAATCAGACAGAAGCACAGAGTGGAACAGAAACCCAAGCAATGCTAACAACTGCCAAAGAAGCACTGAAATGCAGTACCACTGAACACTCAGGAGAGAATACTTCTCAACACTGAATTGATCCCACAGTTCACATGTCAGGAGCCCAGTCACTGCATGGTGAAAACAGAGAGAATCACATGGAAGTTCAATACACACTAAGATGTGGTTCAGTTGGTAGAACACTAGACTAGCAGTCATGAAGCCCTGGGTTCAATTCCCAGCATGCATAAACCAGGTATAGTGGGACATGTCTCTAGTCCCAGCACTCATGAGAAGGAGGATCAGAAATTTAAAGTTATCCTGAGAGCACCGAGAATTGAAGGCTAGCCTGAACTACTTAAGACTGGAATACCATGCCAAAAGATCAAAGTAAGTGATTTGTTTTGTACAAGGACTTGTTCCCAACTTTACACACTGACAACATGAATTATAGAGTTTTTTCTCCTCTATATGGTCTCATCCATAAAACTGACCATAATCCATGTTATAAAGAAAACATTTATAATTTTAAACAATTAGGATTACAAAAGCCACTGTGATTAAAATGCAGAAAACCTATCAATGATGAAGAGCTAACCCAGAAAATGTTACTTGGTGTTGAAATTCATGTCTTCTATTAACCCTGCAACCAAGGGAAAGTTATAATGTAACATTACAACCTTTCCTAAAAACACAAAAGAAACAGAAGTCAGAGCATGTAGCACATACTGTAATCATGGGAATGCGATCAGCAGTGATCACTTTTATTAGTAAACATGAAAATGAAAAGTGTGTCAAAGTTTTCCAGCTCAAAACACACACACTCAAAACGCACATGTACAACACACACAACACACATACCATGTACACACTAAATCACACATACACACAAATACACTACATATCCACATAAAGTATACCATATATGCATAACACATACATACACACCCCTACACACCACATACATATTCACATCATACATACCACACACACACCACACTTGCTATACACATACATAAGTATATACAAATATCCCCTACACACCATACATACACACACACACACATACCATATACACATAAGCCATACACCAAACCTGCACATACATATCACATAAACACACCAGCACATAGAGACAATGTAAATTCATATCACATACATGCAATACACAAACCACACACATACACACACACACATACACACACACACACACACACACACACACACACACACAAGAATAGACTATGAATGAGAGAATTGAGAAATAGAAACAGAGGTAAAAATAAATTAAAATCCTACTCAAGTTTAGAAAGATATTGAAAAGAGAAAACTCAGTTAATTTAATCAATAAACAAACAAAAACACAGTGTAGGAACAATAAGAGGAAAACTGACTTTATAGTAAGTAGATTTTTCTTTAAATTAGAGTATATTATAAACAATTTGTCATAATTGAAAACCCAGATACAATGATGATCTGGAAAAATACAGCTATCAAGTGACAAAGAAATATTATAGGCAAGAAGGAATATATTAACTACTATAAATATGTAGGACAAACACCCTGAGATCAATGTAAGTGTGTCAGTTTTAGGACACTTATAAAATACATGTGTAAATTTTATTAGTCATGTCTAACACATATGCAGGGGAGCCCTGTCATCAACTACGTCCTATACCCCAGACTGAATGTCTACTCAGTGTTTCTTGATGTTGCTTTCCATCCTTATATCCTCTCTTTGATAGCTGCACAGAGCGAGGAGTAAACACATCCACAGTAGCAACAATTCTTGGAAGAATGAATGGATGCATCAAGAAAGCATGCATAGCTAGATCCTTTTAGTGAAAGTTCCTACAGCTTGTTGAGCCCAAACCATGCTTCCTGTTGTGGCTGTTCTTAAACTGGTGACAGTCCACTGTGTCCTGGAAAAAGGATTCCCACTGATAAGAAAGGACATTCAAATCAACCATGTGCCGTCAGGGTAGGTGTCCCATGAAGGCCCCAAGAGGTTGGATGACTTTCAAATCTATGTGGTGTTATTTTCATGTACATTAGCCCACACTTGGCCAATTACAATTTTTAATGCCACTGTGTTATACTGAAGGTCATTGATATTGATGAAAAATTGTTGGCCAAAATGTAGTGAACATTTGAATACAGCTAATTATCAGAACATTGCTATTTACTGAACACTTTAGAGTGTTAGACACTCTAAAGTATATATTTGTGTTATTCACTCTTCACAGCAGCTTTAATAAGAAACTAAAGCATAATGCATTTATTTCATGATTTTAAGTTTCTGGTATGGTGTCATCTTAAGTGATATTCAACAGTAGCATAATAAATTTTCTGATTTTCATCTCTCTTCTAATGGATCCTCAAAATTTTCATATTATCATATTTTTATGATGTCTATGGAGTTCAGGAAGAATTTTGTTAAAGAATTGTTCACAATATGTAAATACTCTTAGCCTGGAGTCACTGATATACGTTCAGAAGATTCTTATTTGGCAAGGAACAACCTAATGTCAATCAGCCCACTCCTGAATTGACTGTTATGAAAGGCATCAATTATCTTTCCTAAAGATGATTTCAAGTAAAGAAAAGCACTTAAATTAGTTTATTATTTGTGAGTTTCATATGTGCATATAAAGTGCTTGGAGCAAATCTACCAATTCTCTTTTCTCTCCTCCAATCTCTTTTTGGCTAATATTTTTCAAAACCTATTTGCTTTAACCTCCCTTCTAGCTCACCACCCACCAGAGGTAGTGGATAAAAAAAAATAATAAGGCAAAGGAGGATGTGGACCTGCTTAGAAATAGTTGTTTAGAGTGATTACATTCCACTTTATCGGGATATCAGCAGTTAAGTTCACACAAATCAGCAGCAGTAGCTCTCTCTACTGACAAACACCATTCACTAATCAGCTATGGTAGTTCAATCCAGAAGAAACCACAAGGCTCTTCCAATAAACCTGAGTCCACAAAATCTGTAAGAAGTTGCAAGAACCACAAGTTCTTTGGAGGTGTTTCTAAGAAGTCACAACAAAAGATGACCAGCAAATAGCAAGGTGAACCAATGCCACATAGTTTTGTCCACTGTCTGTTGGGTTATATTTATACCCTTTCCAGTCATCATATGTTCTCTCAAGTGTCTGCTCTGGCAAAACATCACATGCCCCATTTATAGGCAATTTCAGAAAAACACCATAAGTGTTTAGCAAAATATCTTCCAGTGTGTCTGTTTCAGCAAAAGCATTCTCTCATAAGACAGTTTCCCGAAAAGCATCACTTGACACAACTGAGTATCCAAAGAAACCAGAAATTTCCACTTCATCTTTCCAGCTACCCCACCCTACTTCTCTCTCCCAACTTGATGTGATCTTGATTTCATTTAAACTGACTTAGTTCCCCTAGCATAACCTGTAGACAACAATTGCTGCAGTGCTTGTAGCCCATCAGGGCCCACCAAAGGAAACTGACTCTTACTACCCAATTAGAAAGGTAAGTACTCAATGTATAAAGATCATATAAGATGGTCTTCTCAGCTCTGAGTCTAAGGAAGTGAGGAGAATCAATTCTCTCATCCACACATTTATTGATGTTTATGATTCTGTATAAGAGGTGAGTTGGCAAAAAAGGCTATATGCATTAATGGGTATCATAGAAAAGACAGGAAAGATGTGTAAATCTCATAGTGTGAAGTATTGAAAAACCTTTTATCAGTTCTCTGTATTATTTTTTTGTCAGTTGTCATCATATACAGATTTTCCTTGTATTTGCATATATATCATTATATCTCATTACTGTCTTGTTTGTAATTCTCTAATGTTTAGCAAATCTCTGAAATCTAATTTCTCTATAGAAACACAATCCATTTTGTGATTTGTGTACCCACATTTTCACCTTTTATGATTTTGTATGTAAACACACATGGCAATGCTTTATGTACAGACTACTATGTGTATATATCGTTTTATAAGACACACTCTCTGCTTATAGTGTCAAGGGAGGACAAAACCATCCACATTTAATTGAAACACACAGTAAGGCAGGCAAAACTTTTCATTGGTGCTTTGGTCTTAATATACTGGTAGACAATAAAGTGTAACCATCACTAGAGAATGTGTACATTAGAGAATGGTTACACTAAAGAAAGCATAACCATCACTATGGCTCAAGACTGTATGCAAGTTGAATGAAAGGTGAAACCCATATGGAAAGCAGATGTTTTGACTTTGCAGTGATATCTTTGGGTAAAGGCACAAAAGTCAGCAATAAACTAAAGAACAGTATTAGAGCAGCAAAATCTGCATTGTTATGTGATGTGGTCTTTTTATAATATCTTTCTGAGACTCATTTATTTTCTCTCTATCAGAGAAATCTCCAGAATGCCTGTCATTGCATAGTAATATTTAAAAGAAAAGAAAAGAAAAATAAACAATGTCTATAATATGGATTATAGTACTCATTGTAAGAGTAAATTTAAATAGGTCTGCATCTAAAAATCAATAGCACATGTTAGCAGATTCTTTAAAATCCTAGCAAAGCCAGGTAAAATGCAAGAATCCTAACTATCAGATGGCTTTGCTGTTGAGTTTGAAGGTTTCCCATGGAATTATGGTACTATTTGGATCCGTTACTTTCAACAGTTCACAAATGCTCGATCCTATTCATTTGTTCACCTTCAACCACAAGTCCATGACTGTGGCTGGTGTGCAACTACATTTCCAGCAACAATATAGGGATCCATTCCTCAGCAACACAACCTCTGTGGCTAGAAACCCTCTTCTTTATCTCTCTACATGCACGAATATTCATTTCTACAGGTGCAGTAACAGAAGACAGTGGAAAGCCCTCAATTTTTAATTTCTTTCTTACAGACAGTATGCAATGAATAGTGGTGCAGGCTGCTAAAATAAAAACCTGGCTCAGGAGAAACTCAATACTAGCTGGGATTCTGCAAGGTCAAAAAACTCCATGTGCCCGTACTGCCTCCTTGAAATCACAAGACCATATATAAGAGAAGAGAATCCCAACCACTGGTGACAAACCTTTCTGGGAAGGATAAAATAATAGTTTTTCCAAAACTGATGGGTCACCTCTGCTGAGGTACAATGGCATTCACAGTAGATAAACAAACACAGTCCTGTATTTTATAGAAACTAATCATTCTATTGGAATTTCATAATGTTATGTAATAACATATAATGTCAGTTATATTTTTCAGCTACCTTATGATGTTAAATGTTTTGAAGCTGTGGGTGGGTTCTACAAAAATGATCATTGAGTTATATATGGTCTGAATGTTGAGTGTGCCAATATTTCATATAGGCTGAAGTGTTATCTATTACCAGAATATATGGCATTATCTTATCTGTTTCAATGAGAGAGAGAGATACAGACACAGACACAGACACAGACAGAGAAACAGAGACAGAGAGAGAGGTAGAAGGGAGGAAGAAAAATGAGGGAGACAGAGACAGACACAGATACATATATAGACACAGACATAGACACGGACATACACAGCAGATATAGACACAGACTCTCTATATAGCCTTCTTTAGAAAATAAACTGTTATAAGGGAGTTCTAGACAGTATTTTGTAAACCCTGCCCCCAGTTGGCCACCTCAAAGCTGGAATTTCTCTCATTGTATGACAGGGGCAGTTATACAGGACACATGTAGGTTTGAATGTTCTTGGTTTCTTGTGTTTTGTTAGCTTCCAATCATGTGAGGATTTATACCACATCAGGAGGAAGATGATGTATTGTGACACCTATTATTGATCTTCAGTATCATCTCAGCCTGACTTTACTGAACATCTAATTAGATCATTCTTCTCAATGGTGCAATTTACCTTTCTTCCATACAAATATAAATTGACCTAGAAAATAGACCAATCAAGTTCTATTTTGGAAAAAGTTTCCTTCAATGTTTTCAGTTATTATCTCTCCTCTATCCTTTCAGAGGAAAAATCATTGTGTGCCCAGGGCTCTGTGATCCAGACTGAACTGGCCCATAGCAAGTGTGAAATTTCTTTGAAGTTTTCTGTTTTATCTCAAAAATTCATGCATATCTTGCATTTTATTCAATAATATACTGATATTTGTTGTAATATAAAAAAATGTTTAAATTACTTCTCAGTTCACTTTCTTAATTCTTTATGCTGAAAATTGAAAGCTCTAGGAAACTGGCCTTTGTTTATTCTTCTAGTTAATGGATTAAGAGAGACTGAAATGCATGTCTGCTAACAAGACTTGAGAAGTTTAAACATAGCAGAAGTTAGCATTTTTGCTAGTGGGACATGTGCAAAAGAGGCCAGACCTTATGTGTGCCTTACCCTTTCAGACTGCCTATTATCATGTGGAATATCTATGTGGGCAACACAAAATTCTTTTATGAATTTCTTAGTTTTTGTTGTATTATTTTCACTTGAACCTCATCTTCCCTGTTCATTTCACACTTTGGATTGCCATTGGTGTTAAAATCAAATTGGTAATAGGTGATATATGTTTAAATTTACCAATAAGCCTTTAGATATAACACCGTAGATTGGTGCTTTTATGAGTAGCCTTACCCAGTCCATACACAATGATGTAGTGCTTTCACTCCTCATGTGTATACTTAATAGGAAACTTACACTAAGGTGTATAAGTAGCTGTTACGACCTAATATCTATATTAATTAGTACATTTGATTAATCAGTTAAAGCTGAAATGAGAAATTTCTTGTTTTCAATTGTGTTGTATTCCTTCTTGGGAGTAATTCTCAATTATAAAGATCAATGGAGCCCAGTACTTAAAATTAAAAAAAAAATTTCATCACAAGTGTAATTTTTACAGATTGATGTTTTCATTCTTCTCTCTCTCTCTCTCTTTCTCTCTCTCTCTCTTTCTGTGTGTGTGTATATAAACTTATATGTGTGTAAGCATGTGTGTGTGTGTACTTGTGTGTGTGTAAGTATGTGAAAACTTGTGTATGTGTATGTCTATGACAAGACATTAAAAGTTTGAAAGAATTCTGTTTTCTCTAATCACATTGATTTAAACTGTTTGTACAAATGTTTCATCTTTAATTGATATCAAAGTCTGTCAGTTTTGTAGCAGGCTAGCCTGGGCTATATTAAATGAACATCATTTTCTATGAATACTGGAAAGGGTAACAAAGCAGGAAAAGCCAACTGTGAGAAAGCTCTCTTATTAACCATGCTTGCTATCTAGATACATAACAGTAATGTACACACCTCTCTCTGTCTGAGGTGCCTTTTGACTCTTGCCTTTTGAAATGTATTGAATTAAGGGGTAGGGGGAGTCTGTATATCATTAGTTGGATAGACTCTTATTCTAAACCAGATGAAAACAACCAAAAATATATAAATTAAACACCAACTTAAAATGTTATATTTTGTATACTAGGTAGTTTTTCTACCTTTCATAGGTCAAATCTGTCAGTTAGGGTAAGATATCTATACAGAAAAGAAGAAATCTAAATATTTCAAGTTTCTTTATCTGTTGTTCTGTAGTCCTCAATACAACTAAAATTTATTTGACTTATTGTTCATTCAGATAAAGAAATGCTTTAGAAATATTTTATGAGATTTTTGTTTCTTATCCTTTGTTCTTTGTGAGCTTTGACTTTTTCTGTTTCATCATTGTCAACATGTTCACTTAGGATGCTAATCTCCTCATCTCCACCTTATTTTCATCTTGATTTCCATAGCTGCTTGTCTCTCCTGGATACCAGACTGTGTGTAAGCTTCCTTCATTTGACGTTCTAGATTTATTCTTCTTGGGCTAGAGAGATGGGTGGGTTGTAAAAGGCTGGGTCCACAAACAAAATGTCAACATTTGTTGTTCTAGCTACTGTAAGAGTTAATGACTTGTGGCTTTTCTAGACATTTCCTTTACCATAGATAGCCATTTTACTAAAACTCTTCATTTTGTTCCACGGGCATCATGCAAACCAAAATGGGTTGGAGTGAAATTTAAGACTCTGCTTCTCTTAGATGGCTCATTTTTTTCTTCAGACATTCCTGTAAGATAATCTAGTTTATCTTTCTGCTCAATCCTGCTGTTGTATCATCTAACAAATGTAGTAAGGAAAAGGTTCATTTAAAAGTCCCACATGCAAATTTTTACTCTAGAAGACTTCATACTAAGCATTCTTCACCCACTAATAAGAGTTTTCTACCTTCTGGTCTCCATCTGCACCCCAGAGTTAACCCTGTGGCACAGATCTCTGGACACAAATCTCACCCTCAGAGAGCTAGTTTCCCAGGAGTGTTGTTACTCCTAAGTTCACCAGTGAAACAAACATCTTTGTTCCAATAACCAGCCAAAGAGGGACCTGCAAGGGGACCACAGGTGCAGGAACCACATAGCAAATGGGGACAGATGCTTCCTGTCTACATTTGCACCTCAGAGTTAATCTTTTGACACAGGTCTCCAGACTCAAATCCTACCCAGAGAAAGCTGGTCTCCCAGGAGGTGCTGACACACCTAAGATCACAGGACCAACATCTCACAGGAGAGACAAGCCATCCAGGATCTAAATAAGGAAATAGAAACAATAAAGAAATCACAAAAGAGACAACCCTGAAGATAGAAAGCCTAGGAAAGAGATCAGGAGTCATAGATACAAGCATCAGTAACAAAATACAAGAGATAAAAGAGAATCTCAGGTGCAGAAGATGCCATAGAAATCATTGACACAACAGTCAAAGAAAATGCAAAAAACTCCTAACCCAAAACATCCAGGAAATCCAGAGCACAATCAGAAGACCAAACCTCAGGATAGTAAGTATAGAAGAGAGGGAAGATTCCCAAACTAAAGGGCCAGTAAATATCCTCTACAAAATTATACAAGCAAACTTCCCTAACTTAAAGAAGGAGATGGCCATAAATATACAGGAAGCTTACAGAACTCCAAATAGATTGGACCAGAAAAGAAATTCCTCCCATCACATAATAGACAAAACACCAACTGCACAAAACAAAGAAAGAATATTAAAAGCAGTAAGGATAAAAGGTCAGGTAACATATAAAGGCAGACCTACCAGGATTATACCAGACTTCTCACCAGACTGTGAACATTAGAAGATCCTGGGCAGATGTCATGCAGACCTTAAGAGAACAGAAATGCCAGCTCAGGCTAATAGACCCAGCAAAACTCTCAATTACCATACATGGAGAAACCAAGATATTCCATGACAAAACCAAATTTACACAGTATCTTTCCACAAATCCAGCCCTGCAAAGGATAATAGATATAAAACTCCAACACAGGGAGGGTAACTATACCCTAGAAAAAGCAAGAAAGTAATCTTCTTTCAACAAACCCAAAAGAAGATAGCCATACAAACATAATTCCACCTCTAACAATTAAATAACAGGAAAGAACAATCACTTTTCCTTAATAACTCCTAATATCAATGGACTCAATTCCCCAATAAAAAGAAATAGACTAACAGACTGGATAATGTAAAGAGGACCCAGCATTTTGCTGCATTCAGGATATGCACCTCAGTGACAAAGACAGAAACTACCTCAGAGTAAAAAGCTGGAAAAAATTTCCAAGTAAATGGTCCAAAGAAACAAGCTGTAGTAGCCATTCTAATATTTGAAAACAAACAAACAAACAAACAAACAACAACTTTCAATCAAAAGGTATTGAAAAATATAAGAAAGGACACTTCATATTTGTCAAAGGAAAAAATTCCAGAAAGAGGAACACTCCTGCATTGTTGGTGGGATTGCAAGTTGGTATAACCACTGTAGAAATCAGTGTGGTGGTTATTCTGAAAAATTGAACATAATACAACCCGAGGGCCCAGCAATACCACTCCTGTGCATATACCCAAGAGATGCTCCAATATATGACTAGGATAAATTCTCCACTATGTTTGTAGCAGCCTTATTTATAATATCCAGAAGCTGAAAACAACCCAGATGTCCTTCAACAGTGGAATGGATACAGAAAATGTGGTACATTTGCACAACAGAGTACTACTCAGCTATTAAAAACAATTACATCATGAAATTCTTAGGAAAATGGATAGAATTTAAAAATTTCCTGAGTGGGGTAACACAGACACAAAAGAACACACATGATATGCCTTCACTGAGAAGTGTATATTAACCCAAAAGCTCAGAATACCCAATATACAATTCACAGACCTTCTTCTTGATGAAGCTCAAGAAGAAGGAAGACCAAAGTGTGGATGCTTCAGTCCTTCTTAGAAAGGGAAACAAAATACTCAAGGGAGAAAATATGAGACAAAGTGTGGAGCAGAGACTGAAGGAAAGACCATTTAGAGACTGCCCCATCTGAGGACCCATCCCATATACAGATACCAAACCCAGACTCTATGGTGGATGTCAAAAAGTGCTTTCTGACAGGTGCCTGATATAGCTGTATTCTGAGAGGCTCGTCCAGAGCCTTACAAATACAGAGGCAGATGCTTGCAGCCAACCATTGGACTGAGCTCCAGGTCCCCAATGGAGGAGTTACAGTAAGACCTCAAGAAGCTGAAGGGATTCGCAACCCATAGGAAGAGCAATAATTTTAACCAGATCCCCCAGAGCTCCCAGGGACTAAACCACCATCCAAAGAATACACAAGCAGTGACCCATGGCTCCAGCTGCATATGTTGCAGAGGATGGACTTATTGGACATCAGTGGCAGGAGAGGCCCTTGATCCTGGGAAGGATCCATGCTCCAGTTTAGCGGAGTTCCAGGGCGGGGAGACAGGATTGGGTTGGTGGGTTGTGGAACACCCTCATAGAAGCAGGGGAAGGAGGATGGTATAGGGAGCTTCCGGAGGGGAAACAAGGAGAGGGGATAACATTTTAAATGTAAATTAATGAAATATCCAATTTTAAAAAAGAGTTGCCTAATTTCTTACTATCCTTTCCTGGATCCTCCATGCCTTTATCTTGATGAATAAAACAGTAATCATAGAGACTCTGTGTTCTTTCTGTCCCCAAAAATGTCAGTGAACCATGAATTAGAAAATTGGCTATGGAATTTTCTAGCTTTTCATAGTTTTGTCTTCTTTGGTTTTATAGAGCTGTTAAAGGAATTTAGAGGAAAATGTTAACTTTTTTGTCCTATGTGTGATGTGTATAAGCCTCCTTCTTGAGAAAAACACAGCAGTTAACGGCAATATACGTGTGTGTATGTGTGTGTGTGTGTGTGTGTGTGTGTGTGCAAAATGCCCCGTCAATATTAGAAAATAAAATTTATTCAGTATATGATTGTCAACTGTTTCTTGTGAGATTCTTTTGACTTCTACAGAAGAAAACCTGTATAATCTATTGGTATTTAGGGAACGCCTCTTTGCATTCTTAATCTTTAAAAATGAAAGCAATCTTTCACACTAAGCTTTGTTACTTTGTATTTGCCTAGGTAGATACAACACTGGAGGCAGTCACTTAGATTTCACTGTTAAAACACCTTTTATACCACAAGCTAAGGGTCACTATGGTAGTCTTCTGGAAGAGATTTCCATGTTAAAAAAAATTTTAAGGATGATTAATGACCAATGTACAGTTCCTATAACACTGGCAACCAATTAAGGGTCAAATATCTAGTATTCTCTAACTCCTGATTAACTCCTGGCTCAATGTGCTTTGAGTATATGAGCATATTAAAGATAAAGTCTATCTATAGAACAGAGAACTTGAAAATGTTTGGGATTTTCACTTCACTTCAGCAAATATATGCTGCCATAAATTTACATAGACCCATTTGAAATAGGAGCAGTTAAAATCATAACACATACCTAAGATCATTGAACCAGGGGCTTTCCATTCATTGTAACTTAAGAGTAAAAAAAAGAATCATATAATAATTATGACCATTTAAAAATGTAGCTAACATGTACTTTCAGATAATCTACTCTTGATATTCTTTGTTTCATAAATTGAAAATTATATTTCTTAGTAGCCTATACACCAATTATGAACTTCTAGATGACTGGCTGGTGCCTCACCTATTTTGTTCTTCTTACAGGACTATCATTCTTTATGATTTCTGTGACCATACAAGTGTGTGGCTTTTTTTTTTTTTGTTAGAAAACATCTAAACACTGGCATATGCCACAGTTTCATTTATGAGACATCTTTAATGTATTATCAATTTTATCAAACCAAGATTGCATCTACTTACATGTTTGCCCAGACCAACTTTTATGATAATACCGATATTATTCCTTTGATTTACTTCAGACCAACACTGCTTTACTACTGACATGCAAATTATATGTTAATTTTATTCTTGCTGTTAGATCTGACACGAAGAGCTTGAATGTTTTATGGACTGTGTTTGTTCTTCCAAATGCCCATCTGTACCTGCTCAGGGTTTTCATAACAGGTAAGGCAATGCCCTCAGAATTAGATATTTCTAATAAATTATTTATCACTCAGAACTTGATCATCTTGGCCATGGTCCTAATTATAAGCATTTTTCTGACAATTTATAAAGGGTTGAAAACAATAAAGATTCCCTTCAGTTACTCTTGTTGGTACTTACAACTGTTTCGACTTTATTGATGAAAAACTCTTGTGTAATTCTACTTTTTATCTTTGTAAGAAATTAATTAAAACTTAGACCTAAGAACAGTTTGGTTTGTTTGTTGGTTTGTTTATGTCTTTGTTTTGGACTACATTTTATTTTGGCATTTATTTTATTTTTTTTGAGATTAAAATGTAATTACAACATTTTTTGCCTTCTATTTCCTCCCTCCAAATCCTCCCATATAACGATCCCTGCTCACCTTCAACTTCATAGCTTCTTTTTAATTGTTATTGCATACATATATGTACACATATATACTATACATATAACTTCCTAAATATAATCTGCTCAGTCTATATGATGTTAATTGCCTATATGTTTCCAGGGATGACTACTTGACACTGGAAAACACAATGTATGCTCCTCCCCAGGGAGGACAACCTCTTCTACTTTCACATTCTTATGTGCATGTCATTCTTGTGTAGGGCTAGAACCTCATATGCTTTGTTTACTTATTCACTTTGGTATATCTAATGGAATCATCCTTGTTTAGTTTACATTTAGGCAGTCATGTTGATGAGCTTTGTGGATGGAACTTCTGATATTTCTTGGAGATATAATCTCACATCAATCTCCCTGATCCTCTGACTTTTGAAATATTTTATGGCCCTTCTTGTGCAATTTCTTCCTGAAGTTTTGGTATAAGAGAGTTTTGTCGATGTATCAGTTTATACTGGACTCAATGACTCTGTGTTTTGATTGGTTGTAGTGTTATATTAGTGGCCTCTATCTGTTGCAAGGAGTAATTTTCTTAGTGAGGGATGAAGACTATACTTCTCTGGGAGTATAAGGACAAATGTGGTTAGATTGTTGTTAGGTATTATGCTGATTTAATTGTAGGTTCTCCTTCAATAGCCATGACTTCACTCATACTGAGTACATGACTGTTTTCTAATACCAGCCATGGTTTTTCTCTTGTCAAGTGGGTCTTGACTCCAATTAGAAAGCTGTTGCTTGCTCCCAGGTATCCATGACACTTCTATATCCTTAGGGTTATTGTGTCCTCCTAGACTTTCATATGCTTCATAAACACCATATCTATGTAGAGCTGTTGGTGGACTCCATTCTATGGAAACTAACATGGTGCCTTCTTGTACTACAAAACAGAGTCATTGAAGAGAAACATATACCTGTGACTAAAGTATGTGATACTTTCACAATAGAAAGTTACCTTACTACCTTTATAGTAATCAAGAGTGACAGCAATAGTCTTAAATTTTGATAGTTTTTATAAAACCCTGCCCAGGAATTCAAAAGAGAACTTCTCATGACTGGTATTGTGTTATTTTTGAAACGGTTTTTGACTTGCAGAGGGAGTACCATATGCCCAGATGGAATAAGCTCATTAAAACTATTTTTATATTTATACACAAAATAAAGTGTGTTGTAATATAGTTTAGGTAAATAGTTCATAGTATCTTTTCTTATGGCTTTCTCAGACGTTTATATCAATACTTTTCTCTCCTCCTATCTTATTCTGTATTTACTCTCACTCCCCGAATAAAAAGTCATCACTTATTTTTCCATGTCACCTATCAAGTAGTTTGTATACTGCTAAGCTCCTTAACCCTGCTCCTCCTTTCTTCAGTATTTACTTCCTTCTCCCTCCATAAAGAGCACTCTCATACCTAATTTTCTGATCTAGAGCTTCTTCATTGTCTTCTAGTCCTGATATTGTGTCTTCTTGATTCATTCCTCTTGTAAGTTTTTTCTTTAAATTTCCTTATTAGGCTACTGGGATTTTCAAAACCACCTTCATTTCAGTTTGAGCTTTCTTCAGTGTTCCTAGATGATGACTGAATTCTGTCATCCAGCCTTGGATCATTTGATCATTTCCATGACCTTTTTGTTTCTGTCTTCCTGGGCATCAATCAACTGTTTATTCTCAAGTTCCTTCTCCTCTATATCACTGAACTGTTATAGACTTTTGTTTTGTTTTGCTTGATTGATTGCTTTTAATCATTAAGATCCTTAAAATTTTGATGAAGTTCATTATTGTTTTAAACTAAATGTCTTATGATTCATCTTAGTAATTCCCAATGGCAATATTTATACAGGCTTGGAAAGATTTGAAGAGAAGATACTAGCTTTATCTTTCATATTGTTTGTATTCTTGCATGAGATATGGGCATGTGGATTTTTGATGACCCTTTTGGGTTTGTTTTGAACAGAACAGGCTGAGGATAAACAGAAAATTTGGGGATTCCATGGGTCTAGAAGTCGGAAATGGCTTGGGTGGAATTAAGGAACTGGGCTGATATTCAGGATGTTTACTTTTTCAAGCCTAGAGTGTGCTGGTAGATCTGTCTAGGTACACAGATTGGATATGACATGGTATAGTCCTGTGATATGTGGAATAGGTAGGTGGGACCCTGTCCCAGGCTTAAAGTTCATTTGCACTGAAAGTAGGCAAGACAAAATAGGGTGGTACACTGGTTATGGGACTCACATTAAATCTGGCTTGTGGGAAACAAACGGAGGGAAGGTCAGGAATCTTCATGAGGCAAGACACTGGTGGAGGCTGTGAAAAGTCTGAGTACCTAGTACAGTGGTAGAGGTTGTCTAGAATGTTGGTTGCAGATGGTGTGGGTTCCGGAGAAGGTCTAGAATCATTCTGCTCCACATTAGTATTGATCAGACAAAAGGAATAACAGGTGTGGGACTCAGACTAAAGCTTTCATAAATGAGGATAGAATAGTCAAGAGGACTTACATTTAAATAATACTAGCATTTATTTCTTTCCCCATTCTTCTTCCTTACTATGTATATCCTGTGTGTGTGTGTATGTGTGTGTATGTGTGTGTATATGTTTTTTCATATATATATATATGAAAAAACAGCAAAATTATTGTGAGAGTTCTGTGAAACCTGTCGATCATATTTGTGCCTTTTGACATTTTAGACTTCATCCAAACAAAATTAAAATGTCACTCATTTTCAAGGTTACCCTTCACTGTAGATATTTGTCACTGTCATTAACTCTTTAACCTGGAGAAGATTCCCGTGCTGAAATGTAAAGGAATTTTCAAAAATAGATGTCTGAGACTAAGGTGAAAGAACTTAAGTCAAGGTAAAGGAGGTCTCCATGTAGTGAACTATAAAGCTATCAGGAACATGGTTACTTGGCACTCGGACACTGAAGCAAACAATACATGCTCCTTTCTGGTTACTTTGGTGCAGCAGAGGATGGCCTGATGCTGCATGAAAGCACTGGTAAATATGAAACAATTAGTATACTTAATAGGTCTTTGGGAATCACTACTGTAGAATCCCTTTAAATCAAATACTAATGTTAGGCAATAGTGGGACTAATTTCATGACTAATGATCATGCTAGTGTTTGGACTGAAGAAGATGCCCAGTGTCTCATAGCCTGTGTCAATCAGTTCAAGAGTAAGAAGATTCCAATATTTTCATAATGATTCATCATTCTTATCATGGTTCACCTTCTCCTATTACCAGGATATATCTTCAGGCCACACCCCTAGCTCATGCACTAAGCATTGCTTTGCAATGGGCACAATAGTAAGGTAGTAGAATGATCTACCATAAAAGGTAGCTTTAGTGTTCCTGTCCAAATGTATGTGAGGGGGGTACATTATACTGAATCAGGGTAAAAATTATTTTTCATTTAAGAAAATTGACAAAATAACATGAGAGTCTAGAAGAATAGAAATAAATATGATTAGTTTACATAGTAAAAAGCATATGTATGAAATAATGTGTGCCGATAAACCCAGTCCATCATTCCCAATACTTGATCTGTATTATGAATTCTGCCAATTCAATATGGAACACTCGTACATTCTTAGCCCACATAGTATTTCATAATGTAAAAGAAATATTTGCGTTATGTGTAACTCATAAATGTGGCAAACTCAATAGAAATAAAATCGCATTCACATCTGTAACCACTGACAACAAAAATTGCATATATATTCTTGGGCATCACTACAATCCCATCTTTGTGACTAATTTCTGTGTGAATTGCTAAATCAGTATCCATAAATAATTTTTTCTGTTCTAAAAGATACTCAAGTATCTTTAGCCAAGAGTTTTTACCTTGTGTAGCCATCAATGAGAGTGAAAATGTTCAGGTGTCTCTACTAGATAACCTTTGTGACTGTAGAAGCTCTGATTTGGATACATTAAAGATTTTATGTCTCTGTTTTGCTAGTGTTTCAAAGTGCCAGAATAAGAATACATTTCCAAATGTTTAATGTTATTTTTCTGTTATCATACCTTTCTAATTGTTTGGTCTCTGTTATAAAACATATCCCAATGAATTTGTAAAGGATTGCCAATTGGTCTTCCTTTAGCTTGTTAGATACATATATGGTATATGATACTTAGAATAAGTATCATATTTTAAATATTATAAATTACCTTAAAGACACAAAACTCAGAGGTTGTATAGTCAAGCACTTGGAAAATTAAAGATGAAATTCATCACAATCATGAATTACATGAATCAATGTGATAAGAAGTGTAATGTTTTGTATTATTCTGTTCTGTTGTTGTTGGTTTGGGTTTGCCTATCTATAGGTTCAGGTTCCTTCAATTAGATTTCCTGATAATTTTTGTGTCTAACTTTTGTGATTTTTGTTTATTTGTTTGTGCTTATCAATTTTAGGTCAATACATTCTTGGCCCTAGACTTCTCCTTATTGTTTACACACATGTGGGACTTTTCTAGCTCTTATGCCCACTTTTTGCAGAAGAACTTTATTTACTGGCTCTTAAAAATAAGTTGGTTGAAGGTAACTGAGTTTTGTTCCATCTATTTGTTTTTGTGGTTAATAAAAAGTCCATGTTTAGTGTACCTGTCTCTCAGTCTCTTACCAAAATTGTGTCTCGGCCCACATTCCCAGCCCAACATTTCACATAGTGAGACTGCTCCTCCCTCCAAGGTTTTTGCATCCACAATGGAAAGCTATTAGCATAAAGCGTGGATGGAACTGAACTATCATCTTTTTTCTAACAGACTGATTTCCACTGGGTTTTATTTTCTGTTTGCTTGTTAATAGAAATGCCCATTGGCAGTGGCCTGAGATCAAAAGTATGACCTAATGGAATCTAAAAGTTCATGTTTAATTTTAAAATCAAACTCCCTTTAGATTCCTACTATTGCCAAAATTCATCTGAGAAGCAAGAAATGTCATTTTCCTTCCACCTTCAAAAGCAGCTGAACAAAATTTAAATACATCTGGTTTTAACAAACAAGCTAAAAAGTGCACCACAATTGGGACAAGCTTGTGCCCAGATCCAATTTCTATGACTGAGTTAGAAAGCCCTTGAAAAATGGGGCTCATGGCACAGTCCCTGCTGAGGCATTTTCTGTATGCTCTTTGGCAAGAAAGACTGAAGAAGTAAGCAAGAGTGACATTTTCCCAAAGCAAGTTAAATAGAGGCTGAGGAGAAATTCCACTTAAAGGCTCTCTCTGGCAACTGGAGTTGATCTGACAACTCCTCTTTGTGTGTGACTTCCCTGGTTGACAAATCCCATGATATAATCATTGGGGAGAATGAGAAGTTTTTAATGTCACAGTTATTAGAGGCAAGTCAGTGTGACTGTAATAATGTAATTTTATTTTTTCTTCAATTAGAATTTCCCCTTTACTTGGCAAACAGACTATGTGAAGGACAGACTCATACCAGACATTCTTTTGTTTGGTTGGTTGGTTGGTTTTGTTGTATTTTCTAAGACAGTGTCTCACTCTATTCCTGGTCTATCTAGATCTCTCTATGTAGACAGGCTGGATTTTAATTCACAGTAATTTACCTGTCTCTGCCTTGTGAGTCTTGGGATTAGAGGTGTATGCCTAGATTTTTGTTGATTTTAGATAGATAGATAGATAGATAGATAGATATCATTAAATAACTACATCATTTTTTTCCCATCTTCCTGCCAAACTCTCTCATCATCTACCTTTTGGTTACATGTCAAATTTAAAACCTCTTTCCTTTTAATTGGGAATGTGTGTGTGTGTGTGTGTGTGTGAATGTGCGTGCGTGTGTGTGTGTATTTTACTGAAATATGCTAATTCTGTATATTTGTGTGTATATGATTTCATGCTGATAATTTGGGATTGGTTATTTACTAATCATTCTTGTTCTCAGGAGAATGACTTGGTAATGGACAATCACTCATCACAAGGAGATGGGTTGAATGTCATACGTGGTAAATGTATGGGTTGAGTTTACCGGTTAACTCTATCAGTGAGTCTAGTCTTGTCAGAGCCAGTTTATATGACTGGCAAAGCTCTGTACAGAAAGAACATATATGCTTTTGTTCACCAATAATTTATCTTTATATCCATATCAGTACACAAATCCTTTGAAGGTAGACCATGTACTTAAAATTTCATGCACTAAAATGAAGTTCTGATGTAGATACGTTTTTAAGAAATTATGGAAGGGTAGAGATACGGTTTAGCCATTAAAAGTCTATACTACTCTTGCAGTGACCCAGGTAAAGCTCCCAGTATATCTAATGAAGATCCAGGTTCCAGGGGGATCCTACACATCTACCCTCCATGGAAACACATGCATATGCACACAGATACACAATATTAAAAATAAAATTGTAAGAAACAATTTTAAAATCTTTTTAATGGTTATGAAAATGAGCTTAGGATTTGAAATTCTTATTTGTATCCATGTTTAGTTTAAGTAGGAGAAGCTCAACTTTATTTTCCCTGAATATAAGACATTGCTTTTGGTTTATACCATTCTCTTGGTTGACTTCAAGGTCACATTCTATTCTAACTCCATCTATAATCTGGCATAGTGGCTCCATCTTTTCTCATCGGGATGGGCTGGAAACATTTGACTAAACCATTATCACTAACACATGGCCCACCTTGTTCAACAGGTGCTGAACAAAGGTCCCAAGCTTACCTTCACTGCTGCAATTTTCTTTCATTATTTTCATTTTTCTCTCACAAATATTAAATTCCAATCAGTTTCCATTCCTTCTTCTCCTCTCAGACTATCCTGCTACCCTCTTATTCACTCTGCCATTTTCCTTCAGCAAAGTGCAGGCCTACCAGGGATGTCAAATAAACATGCAATATCAAGTCACAATATGACTAAGAACCTCCCCTTTTATCAAGGATGGGCAAGGCAACCCAAGTGAAAGGAAATAGTACTCAAAAACACCCAAAAGACATAGAAACAGCGCCTGCCCCCACTGTTAGGAATCACACCAAGATATAAAACTGTAATGTATATGCAGAAGGCATAGGTCAGATCTATGCAGGCTCCCTGATTGCTGCTTCAGTCTCTGTGAGCCCATGTTGGCCCAAATTAGTTAACTTTGTGGTTTTCCTATGATGCCCTGGTACCCCCTGGCCCCTAAAATCCTTTTCCTCCATCTTCCATAGGATTTTCTGAGCTCCAACTAATATTTGCCTGTAGGTCTCTGCATCTACTGCCATTAGCTGCTTGATGAAGCCTCTCAGAAGACAGTTATGCTAAACACCAATCTATAAGTATAGCAGAATATCATTAGGTATCATTTCATTGACTGTTTTTGCAATGGGTTGTGTTTTGTTCTACCCTACGTTTCTGGGCTATCTGCCATCTGGTTCCTGAGGGTCCAGGTAGTGTCATGAGTGAGCTCTTTCTCCTGGCATGGTTCTTAAGCTGGAGAGGCCATTGGTTGGCAAATCCACTCTAATTCTGTGCCAATGTTACCATAACGTTTCTCATAGGGAGAACAAATTGAAAGGTCAAAGGTTTTGAGGCTGTTTTTGGGTCACAGTCTGTGATATGATAACTACTGAAAAAAAAAACCAAACAATTCCCTTGACTTGCTTGCTGAGGCCCCGTCTGAACTGTGGAAAAACTGGATACAAGAAATGTCTCACATTCCTAAAGTTGAAACAAGGTCAGTCTCCCAAGTTCCTCCTCCACAGGAAGGCCTCTCATATTTGCTATTCCTGGTAGCCAAAAATTGATCTTGCCTAAAGATCTGTGTCCACAACATAGCCATGGACATCACAGGAATTGAATTGGGTGACTGACTTGGTAATGGTAATTGTAAGTCTGCCGTTTTAATTTACACTAAGGGTATTTAGATATATCCTTCCTTGGTCCCTGAGCAGTTTGAACTCAATTGTCAACCAGAATCCATCTTAAGATGAATGGGATAAAACCCAGGATGCCAAGTAAGCTAGCTTGACCCTGGAAACAACCTGAACCAGACCTTTTTGGGTCTAAGTTCCCTTGGTTCTACCCTTATAGACTCTCATCTCTGTGAGTTCTTGAAAAAAACACTTCCTGGATGAGGAGATGAAGCTCATCAAGAAGATGGGTACCCACCTGCCCAACCTCTATAGGATGGCAGGGCCACAGCTGGCTCAGACTGACATGCTCCAGCCATCTCTGGGTGAGCCTCTTTTTAGAGGCTCACTCTCAAGAACGAGTGGTCTCTACACCTTCTAAGGGGCTCATACCTCTGCTCTGCCCCAGCCAGCCTCAGGGACTACACTTGACAGAACTTCCCAAGCCACTAGACATCTTTTTAACCATCCTGGAGCCTATCCCACAGTCAAATGGATTCATGATAAATACTGTCAATTAACAGCCTGGTCCCTCCCTACCTGCCCATTCCTGAGTGTGGGATCTAGAGGCAGATACTTTCTATTGGCTCAGTCTGAGATGTTAGTGATGCCATCTTCTGCATGAGGAAGGATTTCAGGTGTTGTCCCTTCATGACTGTTTGTCACAGTCCTCTCAATGGAGTGTTGTTATCATGTCTTCCAGGACAGAAACCTGATAGGGAGTAGATTTAAATGCCTGATGCTCTCAATTGTGAGAATTGCCAGGGCTCCTGAATCTGCTTGACCTTACAAGTTTTCTGTATGGTGTCATGATCCACTGCCCTACACCAGTCTATCCACATGGCTATAAAAGATGTGTGGTTCAGGCTTCATATCTCTACTTATAAGGACTCTTCACTGGGTCATGCTCATTGATCCCAGGAATTTTCTACTCAACTAGATTTCAACCTCACCTCTGAAATGCCTCTCTCTCTCTCTCTCTCTCTCTCTCTCTCTCTCTCTCTCTCATGCTCTCTCTCTCTGTCTCTGTCTCTGTCTCTCAGTACTCTTTCCCTCCATCTTCCCCCCATCTGATTTCTCCTGTTTCTGTTCCCAGTCTACTCATAATATCTATTCTATTTCCCTTTGCAGGGAGATCTATGCATGCCCTCTTGAGGCTTCTATGCTATGTAGACTCTCTAGGTCTATGGGGCTGTAGTACTGTTAACCTTTACTTTAAAGCTAATATCCACTTATAAGTGAATACATAACATATTTGTCTTTCTAGGTCTGGCTTACCTCACTCAGGATGATTTTTCTAGTTACATCTATCTGCCTACAATTTTCAGGATGGAGATGATTTATCAGCCAAGTAATACTCCATCTTGTACATGTACCACATTTTATTGAACAGTTCAGGGACTTGTAGGTTGTTTCTAGTTTCTGGCTATTACAAACAAAGGTGCTATAAACTAGTTGAGCAAGTATTCTTATGGTATGACAGAGAGTCTTTTGGGTATATCTCTAAGAATTGTATAGTTGGGTCTTAAGGTAGATAAATTCTTAATTTTAAGAGAAACCATCATATTGATTTTCAAAATGGCTGTACAAGTTTGCATTTAAGCCAGCAATAGACAAGGTTTCCCCTTGCTCTACATCCTGGCCAGCAAGAGCTATCTCATATGCTTTTAATCTTAGCCTCTTTGAAAGGTTTAAAATGGAATCTCAGAGGCATTTTGATTTACATTTCCCTGATGGCTAAAGGTGTTGAACTTTTTAAATATTTTATTGATTAATTGATTTATTTATTCACTTTACATCCAGATTACTGCACCCCTTCCTCCCAGTTCCACCCTTACTAGTCCTTTCTTTCTACCTCCCTCTAATCCTCAGAGAAGTAGAACCCCTCCCTGCTTGGTTACTGCCCCACCCTGGAACATCCAGTCACAGTAAGTCTAGGTATATCCTCTCCTACTGAAGTCCAAGCCATACAGTCCGGTTAGGGGAAAGAGATCCAGTGGCAGACAGCAGAGCCAGATACAGCCTCTACTCCAATTGTTAGGGGACCCACATGAAGACCAAGCTGCACATCTGCTGCAAATGTGTAAGAAGCCTAAGTCCAGTCCCTGCATGTTTTTTGGTTGGTGGTTCAGTATCTATGATCCACCTTGGATTGATGGGGGAAATCTCTGGACACTGTGGATATTGAAATTTTCGTTAAATGTTTCTCTCCCATTTGAAATTCCTCTGTTGAGAATCTGTTAAGGTATGAACCCATTTATTAATTAGATTTTTTTGGTTTGCTAATGTCTAGTTTCTTAAGTTCTTCTTCTTCTTCTTCTTCTTCTTCTTCTTCTTCTTCTTCTTCTT
>JADRCH010000133.1:3194680-3279370 GCA_019843965.1 Rhynchomys soricoides | reverse complement strand
TTCTTCTTCTTCTTCTTCTTCTTCTTCTTCTTCTTCTTCTTCTTCTTCTTCTTTTCTTATTTTGGTTTTTCAAGACAGTTTCTTAAGTTCTTTATAGATTTTGTAAATTAGTCTTCTACCAGATGTGGAGTTGGTGAAAAACTTTTCCCATTCTGTATGTTATTGTTTGTACTTTTGATAGTATCGTTTGCCTTATAGATTTCCAGTTTTATGAGGTCCTATTTATTAATTTTTTGATCTTAGTATCTATGCTTGTTCACTTCTGGTAGTGTCTGAATTTATTTGCTCCAACCCTATCTGTATTTCTAGGTTTATTCATTCCCCTCCTTTCATGTTGAGTGACTTCCCTCTCATCAAAAATATTCTGGTTCCAGGAAACTACTCTAGCTTCTTTATATTCTTTTTTTTTAAAAGATTTATTTATTTTATGTATATGAGTACACCATTACTTTCTTCAAGAAACCAGAAGAGAACATCAGATACCATTACAGATGGTTATGAGCTACCATGTGGTTGCTGTGAGTTGAACTCAGAACCTGTGGAAGAGCAGTCGGTGCTCTTAACTGCTGAGCTATCTCTCTAACCGCTTCTTTATATTCTTTTGCCTTTGTCACCATTCCTGTTCTTAAGTGGTCATCACTATAGTGTAAAAGGTGATTCTGGTCCACTCAGTGAACCAACATTACTTAGCACAGGATAGTAAATACTATGAATGCTCATTAGATCTTTTTGAAAAAATGAATAAACTAGTTTTTCAGTTGCTTGACATTCCATTAGCTAAATCTGTTTATTAAATGGGCTTCTGCACTGTCCAGAAAATTATGTATAAAGTCCTTGGTGATGTCTTGTTATTGAGATTTTATGTATGCATTTGGGATAAGTAAAGGCAAGCATTATTTTCAGGACTTTTTCCAAGTAATTATATACTGATCCTCAGTGAGAGGATATTCAACTCAGGTATATGAAAAACATCTTTAATATAAAGCGTGTAAAACTAGTATACACCATGAACAAACTGTTTGCTCATATTTCTGAATTCATAGCACATATCTGAGGCTTACAATACAGACACTACGGGATATTTTATGTGTAGAATTACTTATCCTACCATAAAAATACATTTAGAAATTAAAGGAATTAAAAGGCAGAATGCAAATAAATAGTGGGGTTCATTTTCTAACAGGATACATCTCTTACCATCAACCAATGTGAATATGTCATTAGTGCCTCAAACAGGGTGTCTGTAAGCAGAAAAAAAAATGGTTAATAGTGAGTGTGGCATATCTGCCTGATTAATGGTCTAATATACTTTCCTGTGGTTTGCACTCCTGTCTTTTGACCCTACAAGGATGTCTCATGAAATCTTCATTCCTCATGTTCCATCATGGTATCCACATTTTCTTCTTCTCTTATTTCTCATCTTTTAAATAGATTTATGTAGCTTTGCATAGCTGTCTATTTACAGAAGAAAGGAACATAAACTATATGAACATCTACCCAGGATGTAAAGTGGTAAGAGGTTGGAAGTAGAGAAGAGAAGGGGTTTCTATGAACAACAACAACAAAAAAAGTGAACTCTGAGAACATTTGAGTAACAAGTAGAGCATATGAAAATGTAAATAACAATAGACAAAGAAGACAACATAAGGAAGACAAGAGTTGGAGAATGAGAGAAAAAAGAAAACTTTTCATCTTGACTAAAAGAAGAACTGTGTCCTTTCTCTGGAATTTAAAATAGAAGAGAAAGAATGTCTGCATGTATTCAGATCAAGAAACAAAGGCAGGTGAGATTTTGTAGAGCAGTTCCCTATTTAAAAGTTCAATTGGCATGAGTCACTGGCACAGTCACAATGAGCCTTTGTACTGCACGAATGGCTTTTGTTCAAAGATCTCACAAGGCAAAGAGCTGCAAAGAATGCCTGTTCTCATTGCAGATTGAGGACAACTAAATCAGAACAACGGAGGCAGAATAGAGGTAGGCTTCTGAATACTTCATTATTTCATCTCTGTAACTTTTCTTTACATACTATTTAAATTCAAAGAATTGAGGTGCACAGTTCAATGAGCTTTGTTAAAATGATCCCATCCCTACACCCTTACGCTATCAAGATAGAGAACATTGTTCTCATTCCAGGAACTTCCTGCCTGGGGTCAAGCTGTATTCTTTTCAAGAGGCAATAGCTAACTGGACTTTTTCTTTCATTATACATTAATAAGAATGGGTATGGATTTCAGTGAGTGGAAGGAGAAACAATAATTGGAATATACTATATAAAAAGTCCATTTTCAAGGACAATAATAAATTAGTGTTTGCTTTGGAGCTTAGTATAAATATACTGTGTACAAGCAGACTCATGTTTATGGCATTTTTGTCCAGTTTCATTTTTATTTATCCTTACTTTTAAGAAAAATTTATCTCTTACACATTCACCAACTACTCCTCTATCAGTGTCAAACCTGTTCAGGTATAAGCAATAAGGCTGAAAATGCCTTAGTGTATGCTAAATACTCTTTGGCTATTCTGACAGCACATCCAAGGTACCATGTTACATGGAGTCATGATGTCACCAGCCTGCATTGACTCCATTCACTCCTGATGGTTTTTTTCCTTTTAATGACCTTGATATTTGTGAAAATTGCTATATAGATCAGTTAGAGCATAGCTCAATCAAGTTTTTATTAGTTTCTTATGATTAGTCTATAATCATAGATTTAGAATATGCTCTTACCAGGACTCTAAACTATGGCTATAAGTTTCAACATGGCTCTAAACATGGCTATAAGATGCCATGGCATCTTATAGCATCAATGAGTACAAATGATCTGAGTTACCACTGTTGTTGTTGACTTTGATATCTTGTCAGATGTAGTCGGCTTGGTATCTCTGTCCAGAATACTATTGTCTCATTTTAGACTAGAAGCTTGAGATTCTTTCACTATTTTTGGTACATGATATTTTTTCTTTTACTGTATGCAAAAGCAGGATTTCAGCATGGGATTGCACAAAAATTTACATATCCACTCTAGAGTCAGAAAACATTTTTGTTGTTCCTAGTGCCACTTTCACAATTCTTCTAATCAGTTCCATAATTTCTTCACCTCTGGTCTTTCTGCTGTTCATTCTCACCCCTTCTAGTTTATTTACATTTCAATGTCTTGTTTTAAGGGTTTTTTTGTTTATTTTTTACTAAAGTTGTGCCAGGACTTTGTTTGGGACTTCAGTATATATCAAGCAGTTCTGTAAAATAAAAAGCAACAAAAAAGGAAAAACAAAACAAAACAAACAACAACAAAAAATATAGCTGAATATATCAGAAGCTCAAAAAAAGTGGCAAGACACAACTCTCCCTTTACATTAGGTACATTTTAAACAATTTCTAGGGGTTTTGTGTTAATGTAATGAAGGCAATTGATCTTTGAAAAATAATCATGTTCTTCTGAAAGCACATTAGAATGGTAAAATCTTTAGACTGTTAAACATAAATAAACATTCCCCTTTTGTTGAAAGATCCCTTTGTCCCTCATTTCTTGTACGTGTTTCCTCCCCATCTTACTCCTTATGTGCTTCACTACAATTACAGAGGTCTGACTGGAACTAACCTTTTCTTTCCCAAGTTTGGAGAAAATTATTTTTCAACATTAAGTGTGATGCTAAGTATACGTTATTTGGAGCTTGGTCAGATTGCTGAGTTACTTTCTATTCTTTGTTCAGAAACTGCACTAAAAATGTGTGGTAAACTGTGCTAAGTACCATCTGCACATATTGGTACAGTGATGTTCTTATAGTTATTTTGTTCATAAGCATATGAACATATGCAATTCTGGGATGGAGTTCAGTAGACAGAATATTGTCCAGCTCTTACAAAGGCTGAGTTCAATCTCCAACACTACATAAACAGGGCATGGTAACACACAGCACTTGGGAGGTTGAACAAAGAGGATTGGCAGTTCAAGGTCATGCTTGGCTAGACATGAGTTTAGACAGTAACCAGGGCTGTGATATCATGACTTAAAAAAGTGGCCCAATTAAGACTGATACCAGAGATAGGACAAGAAATCTAGAATGGAAATTAATGTTGACACTACTATGAAAGTTTTATCTAAAATGTAAGAAAAGTATCTGTGCAAATACACACGTACATACTTACATACATACACAAACACATACACTGTGTGTACATATGTGCATATATATGTGTGTGTATTTATGTTATGTATGTGTGTGTGCACAAATATGTATAGAGATAAAATTCATTATTAATACACTAATAAAGTTAGGATTTCTCTATAAAACTAGTATTAGAATAAGAAAGTAAACCTCTCTGTGATGAGGGTTGCAGATGCAGAGCCTTCACTTGGGCTAACAGAGAAATTGTCCAGGAACAGTCACACTCTGGACAAGCATCAGGACACTGTGCTGATGAGATTTTGGAGAAAGATAATGTGAATAAGGAAACCAAATCAAATGAAACAATAAATTATAAAGTAGACTAGGATAGAATACAGTGGAAGAAGAACAAGAAAATTAAATATATAGAGAAAATCCTAAAACAATAATTAGGATCGAGTAGTTGGCACCATGGTCTTCAGGGGTTTCATATTGCAACAAATAATGAAATAAATTTGAGGATTTGAGTAAGAAAAAGATTAGGAAAGACAAGGACAACTTAGACCGTTGGGCAGTAGAGGAGTCAATTCTAGATGAAGCTTAGCAATACTGTGCCCAATTAAACACCATGGCATGTACGCAGCAGTACACATCAAAAAACAATCAGACATTTAACATCATTTTATTGTGTATTCATTATAAAAGTATCTTATATCTGCTGTATTTACACCACTTAAAATACACACTATATGCATATACAAAATTTAAATATGTTACTTTAGTAAGAAATAAGATGACCTTTAAATGAAAAGCTAATAAGTATCAAGTTATGTTTAAGGGTAGACATTTTATATGCAATCAATTAATAATTTCCAAGAGACAATGTTCATATTATATTTGGCTACTGTTATATATTGATAAAGCATATCACTTACTAAGTAAAATTGATCTCAGTTTTTTTTATGTGACTAACATGTTAAGAAGGTAATTATCAATTAAAACTTCACAACAGAGGTGGTTCATTTTTTGCTGATTACCATAACCATTGATTGTGTGAACCAGGCCTTTGTCTGTGGTGTCATTGATTGAAATTAGGGACACTCCTCACACTGTCCTACCAACTTTCATGTTCACTTTCCACATTTGAAGTCATAGACACTTATCAGTACACATTGCAACTTCACAGGTTCTGAAGAAATATTTTAACTTGAGCATACTGATAATATGCTGACTCTAGATGTAAATACTATTTTAGTACAAAAACATGGTGTCCAAGGTCACTGAGCTAGCTGTTCTTTGGTCCAGTTCTTTGGTCTGTTCTTCAATGAGCATCCCCTCAGTTTTACTCCTGGGCAAGTTAATGTCTTAATAGTATTCCAATGCCCTGTGCAAGACATAGATATAGGTTCTATATGTGCAGATTTTCCTTCTTGTTTACAGTTTTTATATGCACATCACAAATAAGGAAAAAGAACTTAAGACACCTTCATACAGTGAAGGAGGTTGGTTTAAATTGAGCTTTTTTGTAAAACTAAGATATTTTCAGTGTCACATTGAACACAGCAAGATTGCCCCAAACTGAAAATAAAACAACAAAAATGCCAGAGTCTGATAAGGTAGCAGCATCATATGAGAAGTTTTGTGAAAGGTTCAGATCAGGGAAACAAGAAGAGAAAAGTTATGATGGAAAGGGGAGAGAAACATTAGTGTGAATATTACCATCTTTCCCTCCCTTATTGTTTGCTTAATTTCACTAGATTTCTACTGTGAAATGTGTCTGTAAATTTGAAGTATTAGTTGCAAAAAATGCAGTCTTCTTTTGTTTTTCACAATGAAAAAAATTATTCTTATCAGACCCCATCCATTGCCTTCACTGTGAACTAAAATGAGTTTTAAAAGTCATTTCTGTAAGAGCTAACACAAATGTTGTTGGCGAAACACTGGGCTTTCTAAACACAGAAGATAATTACAGTGCAAGAATGATATTGCATTGCCTTCTTCATTTTTGAGATACATTTCTTCTTCTTGTACACAGTGCAGAACAAACAGTCATTAACATGTATTGGGAAGCTGTGGGTGCTCACAGAGACAAGGTCCAGGTAGTCTGGGCCGATGGGGCTGGGGTGAAGCAAAAGCCAGGAAAGACAGAAATACTGCATTCCACTGCTGGCATGAACATACCACCTGAATGGTATTTTTCATTATCTCCTGCACTGGGAACATTCTATTAGTCCACTGGGAAGTCATAGCGGAAGAGACATAATTATCAGCAGAGTAATGGAGAAGCTCTCGCTAATGGCCAGCTATTCAAATATCTCAATATAATCATTGTGCCCAATCTCTCCCTGTTGCATACTCTCTGGAGAAACTCATCATTTTTTCCACTTACTCCAGCATAATGAATTCATTTTGCATTTTCTTTGTGAGAAATTAAGAGGAATCACAATATAATATGTTGACATTTGAAATTCTGTACAGAAAAGTTTAGGCTGGCAATTTAGTTTAATCACAAGCTAACAGGGAAAGGGTGTTTATTAAATTAGTTTCTTGTTCATGAAATGTGCATTTTATTTGTAAATCTTTGCCTCTGCACCTAGGTTTAGATTTTTTTTAACCCTAGTCTTTCTAAATCTCAAAAGAATAAAAGTATGTTTTCATAGAAAGTACATCCTTCCCTGGCCTCTATTTTAAACATCAAAACTGTCAATGCTAACAACAATGCTGAAGAAAGACCCTTTGAAGAAGTGAAAAATAAAGCAAGTGGCAAGTTACCATTAAGAGAAGCCACCAAGGTATATATTTCTTTCTCTGACATTAAACCACTATGTCAGCAGCATGCACACACACACAAAATTCTTATTAAATCAAAGCTATTCTTTTTGCTTATTTGCCCAGCTCTGAGACTATGTAACCTTTTCTGTCTCTACTTCTCTCTTTATCTCACATTTGTTTGCTTTAGTGAAACTTGTAAACTGTTAAGAAAACTGCATGTCCTCTTTCTCTGGGGCATGTCAGATATCCAGGCATGGGATAGGCATCAACACTGTACAACACTGAGCCGAACATGAAGACTTGCAAGCTGCTCTGCCTTTCTTCTCACCCTGCACAGTTAGGTGGCTGGGTTTCAACATTTTCCAAGGAGAGTGAAAAGGGAGAAATGCAGGCACAAGCACAGGTCCTGGGTCATCAACTGACAGGGTGAAGAGGAAGATGGAGGTCCTATGTTCTGATTACCTTCCTATTGTGTCTTGATCATTCCTTTATGTGCGTATAACTGTCATGCCCAAACAAACCTCATGTGTACCATAGCACTCTGCTAGTTATGAAGTAGGCACCATTTTCAGAAGACACCCAGTAGTGGCTCCTGCACCTGTACACCTGTGTTTTTCTCCTGTGTTCAAACCAACTCCCAGATAAAAGCTGTTGTTCCCCACACTGAGTTTATCTCAGGCTTCTGGGAACAGATATATGGAGGGGAAGTACGGTGTTGATTTCAGCAAGGGCAATGAATGGTTACCCTCGGATTCAAGACCAGAACTCAGGAGGGCGACTTGGGAAGATTGACGCAATTGAATGCCAGGCTGAACTGCAGAATGAGAACTTACCTGAAGGAAGGAAGGAAGGAAGGAAGGAAGGAAGGAAGGAAAGAAGAAGGGAAGGAGGGAGGGGAAGGAAAAGAAAGGGAAGGAAAGAAGGAAGAAGAAAAAGACAACCTCAGAAACCAGCATGGACACGGCAAAGTTGTTTTAGATTGAGTCAAGCCCTTGTACCCTGCTCTCTGCACTACACCTACCATGTTTCTGTTTTTCTGAAGACAGATTCTCTTTGCTTCTTTCCTGCTGCAATTGCTCTACATTGTCCTGTATTTAACGTCATCTTTCTTATTTTCTTCCCACTCTGAATAATACCATCAACAATAAAATCCACTCTTGTAACTATCAACTAATTCGACTGTCATAATCATTAAAACATCCGATTGTCTGCATGGTTGACATGAGATTGTGTCTCTAAAATATTAAGATTTTTATAATAAGGATGACTCTATCTTTTATGATGTAAGAATGTTATGTCAATTTGTGTTTAGCAAACACAAGTGAATCCACTAGGAAATTTCCTGGGGGAAGGAAGTACTTGAAAGGTCTGGATGTATATTTTTAATAAACACAATATACTGATATTTTAGTTTTCAATCCATTATCCCTTTTATGTAACACCAAAAGAAACTACAGTTAGCGAGGAATAAGCTATAGCAAAGGCAAATGTCTCATAGCAACCTTACAAAAAAGTAAGCTATTCTTGTTTCTAATGTGCTGACAGTTGGTCACAAAGCAGGGCCCCTGAATCACATTTAACCAACTTGCTATGTGATATTAGGGAGAACATCCCACTTACTTATAAAGCAAGGTCTTCAAATTCATTTTGTACAATGTCATTTTTAGTTTGAAGGAACTCTACTATCTATACATTACTTAAAGTACCTTTCTGTAAGACAGACCTTCAATGGGTGATAGACATAAATTATCAAAAATTGTTTTAAAATGTATCATTTTAAGAGATATTTTGATGGCAAGTGATGAGGAGCCTATACAATCACTTAAGAGGAGATTAGTGAGAATCAGTGAGATCAGGCCTGCATTAGGATTAAGGCGATGTCTAATACCCTCAAGGTTATAAATATTAAAGCACATGATGAAGCATACATCTCCTAGGCTCCACATTCTGTAGCCCTTTCCATAGAGAAAGGCACAAATATGATCCTTCACAAAAATATATTATGACTTAGTATAACAGACTTCCAAAGTGTGAGATAGTCGCAAATGTGAATAGTTATGGTCTGAGCAAAGTCACAGTATTGTAGGCTGTATTAAAAGTAACGTAAAAAGGGAAATTGTCCTATTTTGAAGCATGGAATAGAGATACAGGTCCATAGTAGAATTTTCTGGAGGTTGCAGACTGGCCAGCTAATAGCACCTTCAGTAGCAAAGCATTTGTGAACAACAGACCTGAGACAAAACTGGAAATATTACAGGTTCCCACAAAACCTGGAAAAGCTGAGAGATGCCATTACCAGCATGAGTTTGTAGTGCATCAGAGAGAAAACATCTGTCTTGAACTTTTTTCCAAAGCCTTAATGCTTGACTCGTGTTTAACATACCACGTATGTGTAGAGGCACAAATTTCGAACCATGGTATCTATAAAGGAATACAGAGTGCTTTCTGTAAGACAGACATTCAATGGATGACAGACATAAATTATCAAGGTGGATTGGTATTTGTGGCTCTTCTTTGCTTACTAGATTAAAGCTTCAAAGAGTAAGAGTCTAGTTTTCATTACTATAGAAAATCCATCAGCTTGCATTTTTCAGTTGCGAAATCACGAGTACAATATGTTTAAAGAGATCCATAGACCATGTTTAAAGAGACATATAGACCATGTTTTGTCCCACAGAAAAGATTACAGAAGATAACTGAGAACTGTCTGTGATTGTTCAGAATTCCAAGAGACAATTATTGGCTAGTGTCTGTAATCACTTTGCTCCAATTACCACCAAAAAGCTTTTGAAAAGCTGGTATGCATACTTTTAAGTTGACATCTAACAGTTTCTCTCATAAATTTATACTAATGGTACAAAGATACAAAATCAATGCCTTATAAATGTTGATATTTAAATATAATTTTTGAATCACTACATGAGATACATCTAGTAGAATCTAAATGCTTTGATTTGAAAGCTGCCATCATTACTAGAAAAGATGACATGAACTTCCTTAATAATGTATTTTTTATATTTTTCTAATTTCTATAACTTTTGTGAACATTCCACATTGCAGTGGAAATCTATCTTTTAATTGGTGTTTATGACTCACTGATCAGGTGCTCATGACTCTGCATAAACATCATGTGAAATATAACTTAATATTTTTGATTGCTCTTACTATGTAACAAAATAATAAAAAAAATATCTCTTTAGTATGACACTAGGAGAGGAATTGGGAGAATTGGGAGATCTGGATGAAGTTAGAGGAAGAATATAATAAAAGCCACATTGTGCATTTATGAAGTTTTCAAAGAATTAAGATTATCATACATAACTTAAATATCCCACGTGTGATCAGTATTATAATTGTCAGTACAATGGATCAAAATTAGAACAAAGCTGAAGAAGGTGCCTTGGATGTCTCAGTCCCCAACACCACATAAATTGGGTGAAGGACCCTTCTTCAGTCACAATGTTAAGGAGGTTTAAGATGGGCATTTAAGGTCATTCTTGGCCACATAGCAAGTTGATGTCCAACTTGAGGTTCATGACACTCTTTCTTGGTGTATGAGATACAGGCCTGGACCAGCTGAAGTCTTTCATTACGTGATACAAACTATAAACTGCAAAAGCTCATTGTATGCCTCTTCCTGGCACAGATGGACTCTCCCTTTTTAGTTATGGATTCACAGATGAATCTCATCACCATAACTATGAAACATTGATTTACTGCCAATATGTTCTCTTGTTACCTATTTAAAGGTGTCAGAGTAACATATAACCTAATGAGAAGCTTGGTATTTTCATGTATATGATGAGAAGCATTAATGTCATAAAGCAATCAGCCATTTTTGTGTGAAAAATACAAATTTATTTTTAAATACGATAGTGGTCCTTGATTCTTCAACCTTACAATACTTCTGAACTTTATTAAAAGAAGGGAAGCTAATAAATATGTTAGAATTGATTAGAATGGATAGCACAGATACATATATAGTTGAAATAAACACATTGAATAGGACCCTAGTTGGTTTTCAGTGCTATATGGTCAACCCTGGAAACATAGGTATAAGTAACATGATATGTGTATGTCTCCATTTTCACAGCTCTAGGTGAGTGGCACACCATCCAAATCTGCTGTACAAAACTGTCTTCTGTAATTGCTATTCTGAAAAGCAAGACTGCAGAAGTTCAGTTGTTAAGAAAGCAAGCCTGTAGTGAAACCAAAGTCATCAAATATCCAAACTCCTGTGCTACTTTAAACAGTTCTGAACAGTCTACAGCTATACCGGTAAAAGGTTCAAAGCTCATAGAGATCAAATATTTCTATTTAATTTTTTATTAATGTAAAAAGTATGTGCTTCTGTCTGTGGGTATCTGTATGACTGAATACATATGATTGCAGCTGACTATAGAGGCCAAAAGAAAGCGGCATATCACCCAGAGCTGGAGTCACATGTTAACCACCTAATATAGATATTCATCATTGAACTTGGGTCTTCTGTATGAACAGCAAGTATTCTTAACCAGTGACTTGTTTTCTAGCCCTCAATATTTTAGTGGTATGGAAATTTTAGCTAGAGAATGAAGCAAATACTCAGGTGAATTCGCTAGATTTTTCTAAAGTCCTTTCTCAGAACTTACCATCAAATTCTTAGTTGTATTTATAGTTTTTGAATTTCAGGATGCAAGGAAGTACACATACTGCCCTCAGATCTCTTCTCCCTAGAGTACTAGGACTTAAAGTTTTACCATTCTATAATCTGCATAGCCATTGATTTCTTCAAATATTGCATTGTTTGTTGGTAGAATAGTCTTCCAATTTTGTGTGGGTGAGTATGCATGTGTATTTGTTTGAACTTGGGAAATGAGAAGACAATATTTGTTCTTTTTGTCCTCACACATCAAAAATGTATTTTTGCCTTGAGAGATTGCTGTAATACAGTAGTAAAATGTGTGTCTGATCTCTCCAGAAAGAATGACACACTAATTTCTACTTCAAAGCTTGACAGTTTGTAAACTTGACTTACACTATTAATTTTAGAAGACTTTCCCTCAATGTTTTTCAAGGATGTATCATCAATCAACTGTGTTTAGTTTAAGTGTACAGAAAAAAGCACTTCTAAAAAATAGAAAATTAAAAATTGAAGTTTAAGTGATAAAACTCAAAATCCTTTATTTTTGTATGTAACATATCAAGAACAACAACAAAAGAACAGTATTCAATTTGATGAGAAACAGACCCAACTTTGTTTAAATTTAAAAATGATAACATAGAGTTTAGAAATAGAAGTGGAGCTTTGCCAAACTGACTCTCTCTCTCTCTCTCTCTCTCTCTCTCTCTCTCACACACACACACACACACACACACACATACACACACACATACATACACACACACACACAAACACACATACACACAAACAAGCACACACATCATTCATATAAATAGATACTTCTAATTATTCAGAGATCTTTTATGTGTTGACAAAATTACTGTATAAACAAACTTAGTTTGAATCATTTTCCAACTATAAGTATAAACACATTTAAAGGCAAGAAGAACATAGTTCCAAGCATGAATATATAAAGGTTCCTTGCTGCTATTTTCTGACAGTCTTCTTCCTCCATTTGCTACACAATATGTGATGCTGTTCTGTGAAAAGGGGTACTGACGTCCCTCTTCTACCTTTATGCTGTGATTTGACACTTGTTTTGTGAATATGTTCTATATAACACAAGATCTTCTTGTGAGCTGCACACTCATAAGCAACAGGTTAAAGATTTGAACAAAACAGACACTTTGGATACAGGCTTTAAGTCTGTAAGTTTCAGGGTAAGTTTTGTTTCTTGCACCTGACTCATTTTTCACGGTAATTCCAGTGGTTATCTGACCAGAAGATCTCAATTCCATCTGGAACAAATTAGTTCTAGTTTCAGATCTGTTGAAGCATTCTCTTGGCAAGAACTAATTCTGTAAATCTGAAGGTTCTTAGTTAAAGACTTTGAATTAATGAAGTAATTGACTTGTGTGGTTGTTGTCTTCATGGCAAACTGACAGTATTAACTGTTGGTGTATACTACAAACTAACAATTGCTGTTCTTTACAAATAATTCTGTTTTGAGTCATGAGATCAGTAGAATTACATTAGGAGGAGGAGCATTGTAAAATGATCAAGTCCCATCCGTTCGGATCATACAAGTGTAGGGGAAGAAACTGATATTGAAATCTGGTTCCCTAATTGTTTCTTGATTGTGTCAATAAAGACAGCAGGAGCCAATCGTTGAGTGAAGAGAAAAAAGTGGGATTTCCAGGTCCCAGGAAGAAGAGAACGGGATGCAGAAGACTGGAAATTCTGACCAGGATGTGGAGCAGATAGGAAGCAGCAGGCATGTAGGTCTATTGGGCACCTATACTATCTAGACTCTGCCACCAGCGGAGGCCAAAGAAGATGGAAAATTCTGTTAGATTAGGATAGTAAATTCTTTGCACAGCCATTGAGTTATCTGTCAGTTTACTGTTCTCCTCCTTGGGCTAAAGGGAGCAGGAGAAGAGAGCAGGAAGCCTGAGTGGTTAGCTGGTAGCTCACAAACAGCGGCTCTCAGGGTTTTCAGGAAGGGCAGGTGTAGGCAATGTGGCAAAGCTAGCAGGAAGAATGGGTAGTGTTCTTGAGAAAACACTAGGTAGCAACTGGTGGTACTGAGTGAGACAGAGGCATGGCTGTGGCTGCTCTCAGAACAAAGCCAGGAGCTCAGGGAGAGCTTCCAAGGAAGAAAAGGTATGTTTTTAAAATTACACGCAACAAACAAGTGCTCCTATGCCAGAGATCTAAGATAATGTTATTCGTTCTTATGATGTGTGGACATAAAGAGAAGACTAACATTTTATTTTATAAAAGATTTATTTTATATTTTAATTATGTGTATGTATTAATAGGAGGGTGGGTGCTATATTCCTCCAGAATTCAGAAAAGAATATCGGATCCCATGGAGCTAGAGTTACAGAGGGTTGTAAGCTGTATGAGTTAGGTTCTAGGAACTGAACTTGGCTCTTTGGCGAGGACAGTGTGTACTCTTTATCAGTGAACTATCTCTGCGTCTCAAAGAGGTGTGTGTGATCCAGAGGGAAAGCTGTCACCAGCCACAATCTTTTAAATCTCAGCCCACAAATCTGTGAGAGTATTTGTTGTTTATGATGATTATCCTATGGAACTTCCGTTATAAGAATTCAAATGCATCTTATATTGCTTACATTGGTTGAAATTAAGAGACCTTGCATCTGTTTCATGAATTCTTGTTGCATATAGATATATGCAACAAGAATTCATGAAAAAAGAAGCCATCAATCTTCAATTTGAATAAAAGCAAGTAGCAAGTATACATATGTAAGAGGGTTTGTAGGGAGAAAATGAAAAAAAGAAATATTATTATTATATTATAATGTCCAAAAATAACCAATTTACAACAGTAAACCTTTAAAATAGTCTGTGAGCAGAATCTAACTTAATCTCCACCACTTTACTTTGAGGAATTGACAGTTTTAGGCACACACTTGTCCTTTTGTTTTGCTTGTGTTGGGAAGTGGCTAAAATTAACTGAGCTTTGACTGACTAACATCAGAAGATTCTTTCTCCATCCTTCCCTCTATGGTTTCTAGTTCAGGAGATAAAAGGTTTGGAAATATCCCAGAAGCCCTTCTCAATGACTCGATAATAAGTTGTCTAAGCCAACATGAAAGTCAAGGTAAGCTAGTTAGAATTAACACTTAATCTCAAACACTCTACCATGTAAAACTGGAAAGCTAGAGAGTGCACATTGGGAGTGGGGGGATATGCAATGGAAATCCAAACTGCTAACATTTCTGTTCTCTATTTTACTCTTAATCAAAGTACATGTAGAAAAGGATGGCAAAGCATCCCTCTCCATACCTAGCATTATGAACAACCAGAAAATTACAGCAAAACCTTCTGAAATATTTGGAGATCGAAGACCTATCACTCGGATACAGAGAAAAGGAGTGAGATCTAAAGAAGGAGAGCCATGGCAAACCATAAGAAAAGAAAATGAAATTTTAGAAAATCATGTAGTCTGCTCTCACAGAACAAAGTTTTTATTTATGGAGATGTCACCAGAAAGAGAAACGTGGAGATAGAAAGCACATGGTAAGTGAGCGGGATGTATGGCATACAAAAAACAAAAGAGGGGGGAGGGAAGGAGGGAGGGAAGAAGGAAGGAAGGAGGGAAGGAAGGAAGGGGGAAGGAAGGAAGAAAGGAAGGAACGGAAAGGATAAAAGAAGGGAAAAAAGCCATTCACAGAGCTTAAAGATTTAGAAAACTCTGCTAAGGTCTGCAACAAAATACATCAAGGGCTGTTTTAGTGCTCTCGTTATTTGGAGGAGTGCAGCAGGGATTGATTGGAAGTGAACTGTGTGTAAAAGCCTTGATGTTCTTGGACTATCAACTCTCTTGATTCTGCACGCACAGCCCTCCCTTTCCTTCTGCTATCCCATCAGTCAGCATCACATTGTGCCAGCGAACTTAGGGAATCACATCTTATTTTCTCAGTGTAAAGCAGTAGAAGCATCCTGCTCCTGCTTATGTGGTCTACCCACTATTCTTGAGGTTTCTGCTTTCCACAGTCTTTTCTACTCAGGTATGTAGGTAAGCTTGAGAATAAGGGCATCATTCAAAATAAGAAACTGTTAAATCATGAAGTATCATGAATGAAGCACTATCAGTGGTTCCCAACATATATTCATTCCTAAAATCTGTTCTTATAAAACTTCGGAAGGCCCTAGCCTCATACATGTTTTCAAACTGTCTTTGTTGCTTTTCTATTGTTGCGCAGGGTCACTATGTCCAAGGAAATGGTAAAAGAAAGTATTTAAGTTTACAGTTTCAGAGGGTGAGCCCATTGCCATCATTGCACATAGCATGTTAGGAGACAGACAGGCATTGCACTGGAACAGGAGTGAGAGCACACATGTTAAAACAATAGCCTCATGGAGGAGAGAAGTAGTCACAGGGAAGGGGAGAGAAAAAGAGCAGGCAAAAGGCATAGTCATAGATGCAGGCTAATGAGACTACAGCCTTGTATTTGCACATAGTTGCCTATACCTCCAGCCTTCTGATTTCATTCATGATCATGGTGTGTTGGAATGACGGTCTATTCTGTGTTATTCTAGCTTCCTGAAGTTCTGAATGGATTTTCCTCTATGCTTTTTCTTCCCCTTCTACCTTTCAATCTGCTGCTCATTGTTTTTGAAATTCAACAACTGGTTACCTAAATGAATGTGCATTTTAAGTTCTATTTTAGTAAAAGCTATCATTTTGTCAGAGAGCAGATTCTCTCTCTCTCTCTCTCTCTGTGTGTGTGTGTGTGTGTGTGTATGTGTGTGTGTCTGTCTGTCTGTCTGTCTCTCCTGTGGGTATAAATGTGTTTGTGGTGGCTTGAACAAAAGTTAATTTTCGTTTAAGCTCATATATTATACATTGGGCCACAACTGGTGGAACTGTTGAGGAAGGATTAGGATGTATGGCCGGCCATTGAAGGACAAGTGGCATTGTTGAAAGAGGTGTGGCCTTTCTGAAGGCCTTGTTGAGATTGAAGAAGCCCACACCATTCCCAGATAATGTGCTCTCTCAGAAGCTGAACTTTTTTCAAGCTTAATCTAAAGAAGTCGGAAATCTCAGGGAATTACTTAAGCACTCTTACAGCTGTTGTCAAAATGGGTAAAACATTTTCAAACTATAGAACCTGATGTTTGAGTCTAATTTTAAGCTTCGTTAAAATGTCCATTATTTCTCCTGCATTAAAATTTGAATGGAAGTAGGTGGAGAAAGACATGCCAGGCATTAAGATTCTGATTCAGCCAATTATTGAAGAATTGGGATTTGGTGCTTCAGAAAAATCAGTACAAGTGAGGCAAGGTCTTTAAAAGAAAAGTCATATGGCAGCAATTTGCATTCTATTAATCCAGCTTTAGAAGCTACGTTCCCCCTCTTTCCAAACTGTCATATCATATCACCATGTTAGAAAAAATGTTATTTCTTATTAAGCACAGCGGAACTCTAGTAATGGAAGGAAAATTACAGCTCTTCAGATACTTTCCGTATGTGAATGTGCCATCTTCAGAGGTACCCTGGTTGTCAGTGCCTTATTGTGTGTCAGCAATGTCTCTTCTGCTCCTCTGCAAATGGGCCAGGGGCCATAAGGACTGCACTAACCCCTCCTGTGGAGTGTGCATTATGCATTCCTAGTGTCACAATCTACGATTATCATATGCCTGTATCTTTGAGCTGACCATTTGAAAAAAAAAACAAATGAAATCTTCAAATGAATGGGCATCTCACTTTGTGTGTTCTTCTGCATGGATGTCCAACCTGAGGATCATCATAATTTGCCAGTTACCGGGTATGGGTCAGCTCCTTTGAAATTGAGGTTGTAAAGTAACCTGCAACATCAAATGGATGGTTCTGGTTTTTAACTTTTAAGCCAATCCATTTTTAGCTCAGAGAAGATGTAGTGTGCATCTTCAACTAAAAGAGCTAAGAACTTCCGAGTGCACAAATTTCCCTTTTGTCTTGAAATATGTTTTTCTTTAGGCTTTCCCCTCTTCTAATTGTGTACTTTATCATTTAAAAACAAGAGAGTGTTGCAGGGAGAGTGATTATATATATATATATATATATATATATATATATATATATTCTTATCATTGTGAAGAATAACTTAGAAACAAATTAAAATGAAAGATGGATTTGGTTTACAGCTTCAGAGAATTGGGTTCACAGTGACTTGGTCCTATCTCCTGGAGACTGAGGTTAGGCTAGGTTTCATGGAATAGTGGCCACAGTGGGTCAGAGCTCCTTACTTACATTGTGACAGTAGGAGTGAGTACAGGATAGGCAGAACCAAGGAAACAGTCTTCAAAGGCATGTCCTTAGAGATCTGTTTTCTCTATACTGTGCCTATTGACAGTATCCCAGCTTCTCAGCATTCTATGCAAATTTTAAATTCCTCGGTGTGTTAGATTGGTGTTTAGGTCAAGATGCTCAGGATAAAACTCCTTTCAGTGATGGGCTCTTCCAGGAGAGACCCAAGATCTCAAACATAACTCTCTGGACTTACATAAAATCCACAATAGTATATATGTTACACAACAGCAAGGAGAGATTGAAAAAAAATCTTCAAATTCATTAGACATTTTCTATCTGTTTTCCCAGGATACTTACAAGCTATCTTTAAGGGAGATGCTTATTCAAGGATACAGCTCATTGGAACAGTGCTTGCTTAGCACATAAAGAGCTCTGACTTCAAGTTAAGCCTCCAGCAATACATGAACCCTCCACAGATGTACACGTCTGAAATTCCAGCACTTGGCAGTTGAATTCAGGGTAAGTAGGAGCTCAAGGCCAGCATACAATGCATTGAATGAACCAATGAGAGAGAGAGAGAGAGAGAGAGAGAGAGAGAGAGAGAGAGATGTGAACAAGGAGTCTGGGCCTAAGGATCTAGTTTTGATTTCCTTTATCTGGCATGCACTTTATTTTGATCAGCTTCTTGTATGCATTCTGTCTTCAAAAGGAGCATAGTCAATTCTGAGCCATCCACTAAGATATTTCTCTAAGCTGTCACTTCACAGCCAACTTCTTGTCAAGGCTTATAGCAAGACAGTCCTTCTTTGGCCTCTTCAGGCTGATAAAACAAAGCACCCTCAGTTGTGTATTTTATAAACAGAAGTCAACCACTGGTACTTCTGAGGACTCGGAAATCTAACAGCAAGGCTGATTTAGTATCTAGTAAAGACCTCCTTTCTGATCATACATGACACCTTCTTGTTTGGCCTCTCCTGAAGCTGATTTACTCATGAGAGTCCACTCAACACTTATCCATCACCCCAAAAAGCCTCACGTGGATAGAAAACTAACCAAGGAACTCGAAGGGGTGCTGCATAGTATTTCCTTTCAAATCAAACCATCCATTCGAAGAGGAAGAGGGAATCTCAAAGACATGAGAAGTAAACAAAGATCATGTGAGAAAGCTGAAATTTAAAACAATCTTAAAGACTCTTCCCCAGTTTTATATAAAACTGTAAATAATTCGTGGGGAGAAGATTCTGATTAGAATTGCAGAGAGATTCTCTAACTTGTCTCTCTGCCAGTAAGTTGTAAAGAGAGCCTCAGGACTGCAACTTTCATGAGATACCCACACTGGGGTGGGGTTTGGGGTGATATCTCTGCTTTTGAGACATTCCTTCTCCTGTGGGTAACACCTCACCTGTATTCCTCTTAGTAACTCTAGTGGTTTGCCAAGTTGAAAAATTACTACTTTGATCTGTTATGGGCTCGCTTTCCAGAGTACAAAGATGAGTGTGTTGTGTTTCTTCAAGAAGAGTCTCTCACACAAGAAGGCATAATGATTCTGACCACAAAGTACCCCTGTGAGACTGGCATCTGCCCCTACATTCAGATTGTAGGTTTTGTCATTCTCTACTGCCTGAGTATTCTCCATAACACCCATGTTAGTTTTAGGCACTTAGTTACAGTGCCACAATAACGATTTCTAGTCAGTCTTCACAATTAAAACAAAATAAAATGGAACAAAGCATTCAAGCTTAATATGATTTAGGGGAGAAGCAGACTACCTCATTTTATTTGTTGATAGGAAAGCAGTAGGCACATCTGTTAAGTTATCATCATCAGAGCACTGATGTTTTGGGGTACACACTTGGGATTAAAATTCAGTCTCCAGAAGACAGGGCCAAAATTCGTTTTACCTTCTACTGCCTCAGTCACAGTAGATCATTAGGAAGAGAAGAAAGAGCAACACGCCTTGAAAAGTTGACACATACTGCTGTCTGGATGCGAGGCTCTAAAGCTCTGCATCTAGAATGTCAGCTCTGAGCTCCTTCAAAACAATACCACCTGAAATAAAGCAACAGGCGGTGAGAAAAGCTGTCAAGTCCCAATTTGCAGTTTCTAGCAAAGATCACAGCAAAACTAGACTCCAGATCAACTTGTCTTTATTTCAACTCCTCCAGGGCTGGCACCAGCTAACTGCTGGAATTCCATACAAGCCTGCTGACCTGCTTTGTGCTTGCCTCTCCTCTAGCCTGGTTCCCCAATTAGCTCCTTGTTAACCACACACCTGCAGTGTCTTTCCCCCCAGGCTCTGTTCCTCTTGGTGCAATTTTTAACCCCTTCTATACGCATGTTTTAAACACTACTAAGGTGCCTCTTTGGATGCCTGTAAGAATTGCTGAGGCCTCGTTTGTCACAAAAGTAATTAGCTTAAAGGGACATCGCACATGCACATAATATGACTGCAAAGCCAGGGATAGTGCAAATGTCCCTGCCTGTGAAATCCACAGGGCTGCTGTGAATGAAAATAGAATTCTTCCAGGTCATCAGGTAACATGGCAGCACCCAGAAAAGTATCCAGAGGGTTCAGTCAAAGGAAAGATGAGAAAACAACTATCTTATCAAAACATTCTGGGACCCAGAATGTCATCACCTTCTGTGATGGAGACCTAAAAGCCAAAAAGAAAAAGAAAAAGAGCCGATGTGTGATCAAGCGGACAATCGCTCAAGTGCTCTGCCTCCTAGAGTTGCAGAAGCTAGGGAGAAACAGGAGTAATGACTGAACACAATGGTTGGTAACCCCTGCCAAGTCCTTCTTCTTCCCAAAAGTCTTGCCTCCCTCCATTTGCCTTTTATTTTGCTTTGTAACTCAATGATGTAATCTGGGATTTTGTTTTAAATATACATACATAAGTAGGTGTTATGAAAAGAGATGGAACTGGCTAAGTTTCAAAGGAGTTAAGCTCTAAGTCTGACCATTAGGTATGATTTCAACCCCTTTGTCTTCTCTATCTCTGCCCACTTGGAGAGCAATGTGGCTTTTGGGAAAGACGTCATATTGGAAAGGAGATCTATTCACATAGTCAATCACTCAACACATTTTTGGCTACTGTTCTGGCTAGATTTATCCTAAGCTTGACACAAATTAGAGTTATCTAGGCAGGGGAACCTCAGTTAAGAAAATAGCTCCATCTGATTGCCTGTGCGACAGTTTGTTCTTTAATGTCTGTGGGAGGGTTCAGCCCACTAAAGACAGTAACACCTTCGGTGTCCTAGATGATGTAAGAAAACAAGAGAGACAATACGTGGGGAGCAAGCCAGTGAATGTATTCGTCCTTGACCTCTGCTTCAGTCCCTGTCTCTAGATTTCTACATTATGTTTCCACTGTTCTTCCTCTTAGTGGTGGATTGAGGCCTGAGAGCTGTGAGCTGAAATAGGCCCTTTACTCTCCAAGTTGCTTTTGGTCATGGTGTTTTAATCACTGCAATAGAAACCCTGAATAAGAGAGTACTATAAAATATTATATACTTGATATTAACCAAATGGCTAAAACACATCCATACAACAGTATAATAGTATTCTGCATTCCTAGTAGAATGAGCTAGGATGAAGTTAATACATTTATATTCAGAAAGACCATTTTTGAGGTTATTTTGGTTCTTTGTTGAATTTACCTAAAATCTCAGGTTATGTGTTAAAGAGACCTGGGATCCTATATAAGTTCCAACTGTTTCTGTGTGACTTTGAAGGTAGCATTTGACCCTTTAAGCCAGTTTCTGCATCTATAAAGTTATTACCTATCTCAGATAATTAGAATTGAGAAAAATGCTCAGCCAAAGGGCTTGTACTAGTAAGAGTCAATCCCTTAAATATTTCTTATCCTTTATTCGGGTAATTTTGTCATCATTTTTCCTTGGAATTTTGGTAAATAATATTATAATATTAATAAATTTATAATATTAATAAAGAAATTGTATTATACTCATTGGTTATTCAATTATTGCATTTTGTTAATTGGCACATAAAAGGCAAAATTTAATGTTTCATTTTTACAAATGTAAAGGAAATAAAATATGACTATTTTGGTGAGATTGAAATTGCATTTATTTGTTGACATAGAATTCTATACTTCTTCCTAATGAGAAGACACATTAGGAAGAATGGGGCCCCTCCAATATATTTATGGTTCAGTAGTTTGAGATTCATATGTTGTCTGTGTGAACTTGTAGGAAGCTGCTGAGAATGATAGCTATGGTGGTGCTGATGAGGGTCAGTGGATATACTGGAGCAAATTCTTTTCTGTTGGAATTCTGATACCTGTGAACTCTCTGAGGTCTTATAGAAAAGCATATAGCAATGGCAGGGTGTGTATAAATAAGCCTAATGAGGCCTAAAGAAATATTTGTATGCCTAATACATTTAGTGGAAACTTTTTGAAATAACTATTTAATAGAAATAAAATGTGAGCCCCATGCATGCTTTCAACTTTTTTGGTAGGTACAGTTATGAAAGCAAAATGAAACATAGATATATTTCAGAGAATTTTTGTTAACTAAAAACTTATCCAAACAATATAATTTTAATTTATATCAATGTAAAATTGTTAATGATTTAATTTATATATTTATAATATCTTATCTTTCATATTGGACCTTAACATAGCACACAATTTGCACTAAAAATTTTGACCTAAATTGAAATTATGTAATTTATAGCTAAAAAAGTGACTCCTAAGATATTCTTCAACACACAACTGGATAATATACTGAGAGTGTGTGTCTTTTCAGAGCACTCAGTCCTAAATGAGATGTCTTTACCAAACCTCTCCCCTTGGGGATCAGAAATCTATGAGGATGAAGGAAGAAAGTTTGTAAGAGTCAGAATAATGGATGACTCCAAAGGAACAAGGCCTTCCAGATACAATGGAACAGATCCACGTATGAACTCACAGAAACTGTCACAGCACGCATAAGGCCTATACAGTCTCAAGTCAGAAGGAGGCCAGTTTGGAAATGGATATAACCTCCTACTCCTAACCAAAAATCTATCTGCAACTGATGTTCAATTACACAGGAAAATTTAATTTTCTCCAGTGGATTTTCTACTTAAGGATAAGTCCCATGCCCAGCAATAGATGGCAAAGACAAAATGAACCTAATAGTACTTTTGTAGACTTGCTTTGCATCCTATTCCTCTGTGTGGGCATGTTTTTTTCTTATACGTGTTTTCCATGTGTATTACATCTTCTAATTTTGTATTTTTATGTATTGTGTGGGAGTGAGTGAGTGTGTATGTGTTTCTTAGTTTTAATTTTTTAATTTTGGGTTTTGTTTGGGATTTTTTGGTTGGCTGGTTGGTTGGTTGGCTGCCAATTTGTTTTCTAAAGAGAGAGGGGACTGGAGTTGGTTGTCTGGGGAGGTAAAAAGAATCTGAGAGAAGTTGCCGGAGAGTAAACCATAATCAGAAGATATTTTATGAAAAATTTGATTTTCAATAAAAAATAAACAATATCATTCCAAAACAGGAAAGAAGAAAGGAAGGAAGGAAGGAAAGGAGAGAGGGGGGAATGGAGGAAGGAGAAAGAGAGAGAGAGAGAGAGAGAGAGAGAGAAAATGAGAGAGAAAGAGAGAGAAAGAGAGAGAAAGAGAGAGACAGAGACAGAGAGAGAAAGAGAGAGACAGAGACAGAGAGAGACAGAGAGACAGAGAACAACCTGAGGTTCGAAGGAACACATGGCTGTCAAAGAAAGCCAACTGGCCATCCATCCTCTGGTGCTCCCAGGCAGAATCCCACCCTCAGTAGAAGAACCTGAGAAGCAATGGCAATCCTTTTCCACAGCTTTCAAATGATAAAAGGGGCAGGAAATAAGCTCCTTTGGTGACATATTTTCACTTGAGTAACAAAATACAGCTATCTTCCCATCTATGTTACTGAAAAGTTAAAAAAAAAAAAAAAAAAGGTATTGAAACTGGGAAGGGGAAAACACTAAAACATTCAACCTTAAAAGCCAACGGTTGCAGTGCTTACCTTGAATCCCAAGAGTCTGGAGGCAGTGGGAGAAGAATCTCTGTTAAAGACCAGCCTGGTCTACATAGCAAACTTAGTACAGTGGAACTATTACACTTAGAAACTCTGTCATTTAAAGACATAGTGAGAAAAAAGAGAAGAAAAAGAAAGAAAATTAGAGAGTAATAAAGGCCAAGATGCGGTAAAAAGAAAAGGGTTTTGGTTTTTATTGGGGGAGGGGGTATTTTGTTTTTGTTTTTTTCTTTTTTTACTTTTTTGTTTGTTTGTTTTCAATTTTCTTAAAAATATAATTTCAGCATCATGTAGCAACTATAAATAAGCAGGGAAACTGTGGCAGAAACGGACTAAGATGCTAAGAAAGAAGATCACCATGCTGTTCTTGCTTGGTTTCTGTCCTTAATTTTGAGTTTTTATGGATTTTATATGAGTGATTTACTCAAAACTCTGTTGAGTCACACAAATCTGGAAGAAAAGGCTTTATTTGATTTACAGGATTACAGTCCAGCATCAAGAGAAGTCAAGGTAGACACCCAAAGGAAGGGTGTTCCGAAGGAAAGAACAGAAGCAGAGGGCATGGATGACTGCTGCTTAGTGGCTTGGTTCCTCTGGTTTTCTCAGCTACATTCCTTGTACAAACAAGGACCAACTCCTAAGCAGTGGCACCACTCGCAGTATGTTGAGCTTTCCCAATTCAATTCGTAATTAATGTAAGCCCCATTGATTCTTACCATCTTCCATACCAGATATGTATGGCTTGCACTTGTCTGAAGGGTTTAGGATATGCATAGTAAGTAGGTAGAGATCGAATATTTTATTTAAGTTTGGGGTGGGCCTTGGAAAAGTTTGGAGAGAGAAAATGGAGGGAAATGAAAAATTCACACTATAATCTAAAAACATAAAAATGTTAAAAAGTCCCACTGACGTTGCCACAGGCCAGTCAGATGGAAGCAATTCCTCAGTTGCAGTTACTTATTTTAAGTGTGTCAATTTGACAAGGGAAACTAATGAAACATGCATTCACAGAGAGAACAGTATACGCTGAAAACTATGATTCCAGTGTTTAGCCTGATTACCATTAAAATTGGAAATTAATTATTAAGTAATCCCTTTGAACATAGTCAGACAACATGATAAATAGGAAAAAGGCAATGCTACGAACTAATTTATTAAATGAATCTGAAAATTTACTAAAAATCCTCTAAATTTTATTTGCAATATTACTACATTTCATCCAAGATTTTCAATAAAACCCATTGAATGTAAAAAGGAAAACACCTGCTGGACATTTGAAGAGTGTCATGACTATTGGATACGTGCTTATTAAAGCATGGCTATGAGAACCTGGAGGGAGCCTAAGGCTGTGTTGTATTTTTACACTGATATCAGATGCTTCTGTATTGTCCTGAGTTGTGGATGATAAACTGGCAACAAATCAGAACAGAGCTCTCCTGTACCACAGAGGATGTTATTAAAATGGGTGGGAAATACACTCTCATTGATTCTTTAAAAGGTTTTCTTACTAATCAACAAGCGTGATTCTTGTGTCAGAGATATCTGGAAAGCAAACTCTCTTAAACGATGATCGACACTGACAGGTAAGTTAATGACCATAAGTGTAACCTGGAACTTTGACCTGATATTAAGAGTTATTCCTGGAAATTTTGAAATTTTCTATGACTCCAAGTTCACAAGAGGCTGTAACATGGTTTGACTTTCAAAATAACTAATCAGAAGATTAATTGTATGAATAAAGATAAAATTTAGAGTCCAAAATTTGGAGAGACTGACAACATTAGTTTAATCATTTGGGCAGTTTTTTGTTTGTTTAATTTTTCTTTTTTGTGTAAGGACATGGACATGTGTTTTTAAAAGAAAAATAACAGGTAAGAATTAATTCAATTAAAGGAAGTTGGAAAATGGCAGTAAGTTTAAGGTTAAGATTCTGTTGTGTGAGAACTCATCATATTTGAATATTTAAGTTGAAATTTGAGAAAAAGTGGCACATCTTGGCTACAAATTTGAAGTAATTATTTTAAGTATGTTGTAGGTATAGATCCAAAATTACCGAGTGGGAATGACAATGTAGTTGCTAATCAGGATATACGTCTTTCATGCACATAAATATACATGCATCTATCATATATATATATAGTATGAGTATATATATATATACTCATACTATATATATGTCATTTTGTATATAAATATGTCATATTTGTCATTTGAGTATATATATATATATATATATATACTCAAAATGACCAATGACCAAGTATACCCTGAAAGGTAAGCCATCAGGAATATTTTATAAACAGCTTCTCCATTTGGTATGATGCTGGCCTAAGTGATAGCTAAGGTTCCTTCTAGTTTTTTTAATCTAAATCAATGAGACTGTGGAATAGAGATATTTTCATCTGAGCACGTGACTCTGGGTGAATGCTTTCCTCTGAATTACTATTCCATAACAACGAGATGGGCATTTATTAACTAGGAATGGTTTCTCCAATTCCTCCTGCTTTGATCTATGGCTGTTATCATCATAACACTTAAATTCAATATTGAGTGAGCCTAGTTTCTCAATCAAGTCACTTTTTATCTTTTTGATTGTATGTTGTACAAGCAAAAATACAAACCCAAGTCCTCATATATTGAGGATGCCTTTGCCTTGACTATTTTCTAGAAACAAACAATTTTTCCCTTTCCAGACACATTTTAAATTGCAGGTCCATTAAACTATTTTAATTTTTAACATATATTCAATTTACTTCCCAAGGTGACACATTTTATAATGCATACTAGGGCTAAAATAAGGATGTTATAATACCAATTCTCAGCTTTGATGGTGTTCGAATTCCTTCATCAAGGGGCTTACTCGTGGTCCCTATAGGAGAGAAGAGGCTAGTTGATGCTGATGGGTAGTAGATGGGTTTCTGCATGACATCACTCTCAGACATCCTGGTTCCCTTCCATCTGTGCATTCTTTCAGACTCATGAGTTATAAATAGACTTAGTCTAAGTTTTCCCAAAGAAATGTGAATTTTTATATATGTCCTCTTCTCCTCTTTCAATACTGTCCTCTGTATTTTATCCCCTAATGGTTTCTTTACCAAAATTTTTCTTGAGATATCTTTGTGAATCACTTCATCTCTTAATCTTCTGCTCCTAAGTTACACCTCTAATGTATGGTAGTATTCATAGAAGGAAACCTACAAGCACTTTATCTACAAGATAAGACAGAAAACTTTTTATGATACTTTATTTACATTTCAAATGTTTCCCCTTTCCAGATCACCCTTTTGGAACCTCCCTAGACCTTCCACCCTCCCTCTGCCACTATGAGGGTATTCCCCCACCCAACCACCCACCTACTCTCTTCTTCCCTCCTTGGCATTTTCCTGTACTGGGGCATCTAACACCCTGAGGCCCAAGGGCCTCTGCTCACCCTATTGGCTAACAAGACCCTCCTCTGCCACACATATGGCCAGCACCATAGGTCCCTCCATGTGTATTCTTTGGTTGGTGATGCAGTCTCTAGGAGCATTGGGAGGTCAGGCCAGTGGACACTGTTGCTTCCTCCAAGGGGCTGCCAACTAGCTCAGATCCTTCAGTCCCTTCTCCAACTCCTCCACCTGGGACCTCACACTTAGCTCAATGTTTGCTGTAAAGTGACTCTTGGGTATTCTGAACTTTTGGGCTAATAATCACTCATCAGTGAGTACATACCGTGTTCATTCTTTTGTGACTGAATTATCTCGCTCAGGATGATATTTTCAAGTTCCATCCATTTGCCTGCAAATTTCATGAAGTCATTGTTTTTAATAGCTGAGTAGTATTCCATTGTGTAAATGTACCACATTTTCTGTATCCATTCCTCTGTTGAGGGACATCTGGGTTGTTTCCAGCTTCTGGCTATTATAAATATGGCTGCTATGAACATAGTGGAACATGTGTCTTTATTACATGTTGGAGCATCTTCTGGGTATATGCCCAGAAGTGGAATAGCTGGGAACTCAGATAGTATTATGTTCATTTTTCTGAAGGTCCGCCAAACTAATTTCCAGAGAAGTTGTATCAGCTTGCAATCCACACAGCAATGGAGGAGTGTTCCTCTTTCTCCACATCCTCACCGTCATCTGCTGTCACCTGAGCTTTTTATCTTAGCCATTCTGACTAGTGTGAGGTGGAATTTCAGGGTTGTTTTGATTTGAATTTCCCTGATTACTAAGGATGCTGAACATTTTTTTAGATGCTTCTCAGCCCTATGAGTTTCCTCAGTTGAGAATTCTCTGTTTAGCTCTCTTCCCCATTTTTTGATAGGGTTATTTGGTTCTCTGGAGTCTAACTTCTTGAGTTCTTTGTGTATATTGGATATTAGCCCTCTATCTGATGTAGAATTGGTAAAGATCTTTCCCCAATCTGTTGGTTGCTGTTTTGTCCTATTTACAGTATCCTTTATCTTACACATGCTTTGTCATTTCATGAGGCCCAATTTGTTGATTCTTGATCTTAGAGCATAAGCCATTGGTGTTCTGTTGAGAAACTTTTCCCCTGTACCCATGTGTTCGAGAATTTTCCCCACTTTCTCTTCTATTAGATTCAGTGTATCTGGTTTTAGGTGGAGGTCCTTGATCTACTTGGACTTAAGCTTTGTACAGGGTGATAGGAATGGACCAATACACATTCTTCTACATACAGTCTGCCAGTTGAACCAGCACCATTTGTTGAAAATGCTGTCTTTTATACACTGGATGGTTTTAGCTCCTTTGTCAAAGATCAAGTGTGTGGGTTAATTTCTGGGTCTTCAGTTACATTCCATTGATCTACCTGCCTGTCACTGTACCAATACCAAGCAGTTTTTACCACTACTGCTCTGTAGTACAGCTTGAGGTCAGGGATGCTGATTCCTCCGGAAGTTCTTTTATTGTTGAGAATAGTTTTTGCTATCCTGGGTTTTTTGTTATTCCATATGAATTTGAACATTGCTCTTTCTAAGTCTAGGAAGAGTTGAGTTGGAATTTTGATGGGGATTGCATTGAATCTGTAGATTGCTTTCGACAGGATGGCCATTTTAACTATATTAATCCTACCAATCCATCAGTATGGGAGATCTTTCCATCTTCTGAGGTCTTCTTCTATTTCTTTCTTCAGAGACTTGAAGTTCTTGTCACACAGATCATTCACTTGTTTGGTTATAGTTACACCAAGATACTTTATATTGTTTGTGACAATTGTGAAGGGTGTCATTTCTCTAATTCGTTTCTCAGCCTGTTTATCCTTTGTGTATAGAAAGGCTATTGATTTGCATGAGTTAATTTTGTATCCAGCCACTTTGCTGAAGTTGTTTATCAGCTGTAGAAGATCTCTGGGGGAGTTTTTCAGGTCACATAAGTATATCATCATATCATCTGCAAATTCTTCCTTTCCAATTTGTATCCATTTGACCTTCATTTTGTTGTCTAATTGCTCTAGCTAATACTTCAAGTATTATATTGAATAGATAGGGAGAGAGAGGGCAACCTTGTCTAGTCCCTGATTTTAGTGGGATTGCTTCAAGTTTCTCTTTATTTAGTTTGATGTTTGCCACTGGTTTGCTGTATATTGCTTTTAATATGTTTAGGTATGGTCACTGAATTCCTGATCTTTCCAAGACGTTTATCCTGAAGCGATGTTGAATTTTGTCAAATGCTTTTTCAGTATCTAATGAAATGACCATGTGGTGTTTTTTCTTTGAGTTTGTTTTTTGTAGTGGATTACATTGAAGGATTTCCAGGTATTCAACCATCGCTGCATCCCTGGGATAAAGCCTACTTGATCATGGTGAATGATTGTTTTGATGTGTTCTTGGATTTGGTTTGCGAGAATTTTATTGAGTATTTTTGCATCGATATTCATAAGGGAAATTGGTCTGAAATTTTCTTTTATTGTTGGGTCCTTGTGAGGTTTTTGTATCAGTGTAACTGTAGCCTCATAGAATGAATTGGGTAGTGTTCCTTCTGTTTCTATTTTATGGAATAGATTGAAGAGTATTGGTATTAGGTCTTCACTGAATGTCTGATAGAATTCTGCACAGAACCCATCTAGTCCTTGGATTTTATTGATTGGGAGACTTTTAATGACTGTTTCTATTTCTTTAGATGTTATGTGGCTGTTTAGATGGTTTATCTGATCCTGACTTAACTTTGGTATTTGGTATCTGTCTAGAAAGTTGTCCATTTCATCCAGATTTTCCAATTTTGTTGAGTATAGGCTTTTGTAGTAGGATCTGATGATTTTTTGAATTTCCTTAGATTCTGTTGTCATATCTCCCTTTTCATTTCTGATTTTGTTAATTTGGATACTATCTCTGTGCCCTCTGTTTAGTCTGGCTATGGGTTTATCTATCTTGTTGATTTTCTCCAAGACTCAGCTCTTGGTTTTGTTGATTCTTTGTATAGTTCTTTTAGTTTCTATTTGGTTGATTTCAGCCCTTAATTTGATTATTTCCTGCCTTCTACTCCTCTTGAGTGAATTAGCTTCTTTTGGTTCTAGAGCTTTCGGGTGTGCTGTTAAGCTGCTAGAATATGCTTTCTCCAGTTTCGTTTTGGAGGCACTCAGAGCTATGAGTTTTCCTCTTAACATTGCTTTCATTGTGTCCCATAGGTTTGTGTATGTTGTACTTTCATTTTCATTAAATTCTAAGAAGTCTTTAATTTCTTTCTTTATTTCTTCCTTGACCAAGTTATCATTGAGTAGACCATTTTTCAGCTTCCATGTGTATGTGTGGGCTCTCTGTTGTTGTTGTTGCCATTGAAGACCAGTCTTATTCCAAAGTGATCTGATAGGAGTCATGAGATTATCTCAATCTTCTTATATCTGTTGAGGTTTGTCTGGTGACCAATTATATGATTAATTTTGGAGAAGGTACCATGAGGTGCTGAGAAGAAGGTATATTCTTTTGATTTAGGATGAAATGTTCTATAGATATGTGTTAAATCCACTTGGTTCATCACATCTGTTAGTTTCACTGTGTCTCTGTTTAGTTTGTTTCCATGATCTGTCTATTGATGATAGTGTGTTGTTGAAGTCTCCGACTATTATTGTGAGTGGTGCAATATGTGCTTTGAGCTTTAGTAAAGTTTCTTTTATGAATGTGGGTGCCCTTGCATAGATGTTCAGAATTGAGAGCTCTTCTTCAGAGATTTTTCCTTTGATGAGTATGAAGTGTTCTTCCTTAACTGTTTTGAAGACTTTTGGTTGTAAGTTGATTTTACTCAATATTAGAATGGCTACTCCAGCCTGTTTCTTCGGACCATTTGCCTGGAAAATTGGTTTCCAGCCCTTTACTCCAAGGTAATATTTGTCTTTAACACGGAAGTGCATTTTCTGGATTCAGCAAAATGCTGGGTCCTGTTTATGGATCCAGTCTGTCAGTCTATGTCTTTTTATTGGGGAATTGAGTCCATTGTTGTTAAGAGATATTAAAGAATAGTGATTGTTGCTTCCTGTTATTTTTGATGTTGTTTTTATGTTTGTACGGCTATCTTCTTTTGAGTTTGTTGAAAGATTACTTTCTTGCTTTTTCTAGGGTGTAGTTTCCCTCCTTGAGTTGGTGTTTTCCATCTATTATTCTTTGTAGGGCTGGATTTGTGGAAACATACTGTGCAAATTAGGTTTTGTCATAGAATATTTTGGTTTCACCATCTATGATAATTGAGAGTTTTGCTGGGTATAGCAGCCTGGACTGGCATTTGTGTCCTTTTAGAGTCTGTATGATATCTGCCCAAGATCTTCTAGCTTTCATAGTCTCTGGTGAGAAGTCTGGTGTAATTCTGATAGTTCTGCCTTTATATGTTACTTGACTATTCAATAATGCAAAGCCCATGGTTCAAACACCACATAAACCAAACAAAAGAATAATAACATCTGAAAGTTATAGGGAAACATCAAATTTCTAGGAATATATGTTTCTATACAGGGGAAATAATATATAGTAGAATTTTTGTTCTTCTTTTTAATATTCTCCATATATCTTAACTATGTCATTATCATGGAAATATTTCTAAATAACACAAATAAATATATTCCATATAGTTTCAATTTTCCTATGTCATTTATTGTGCAAATGTAATTATGATATAAAAATATATTAACACTGAAGGGAAGAATGATAAGGTTTTCTCCTACTTATATTGTTATTGCCCTTACCTGTCCACTTATAGTAGCACCCTTGACCATCTGGAATAGTGGGGGTTTTGAAACTCTTTCTGCATTCTTGTACTTTAATTTGCATTACTTTCTCCCCATCTTAGATGTTGTACATGTGTTGGTTACGTTTCGCTAAGTTGATATAAGTGGAGTTGTTTGAATCTCAAGTGTTGGCCTGCCTCTATGGAGTTGGATTTTAGGCATCACTATGGGCATTTCCTTGATCATTGATTGATTTAAAAAGGTCACGGCCCACAGTGGGTTGTAGCATCCATGTTCAGAGTTGTATACTAATGGAATCTGAGCAAGCCATTGGAGGAAATGCTAGCAAGTCATGTTCTTCTATTGTTTTTGCTTCAGTTATTGCCAATAGGTTACTGCCCTAAATCCATGCCCTGCCAATTAGTGATTTATTGTGACATGACATGTAAGCCAAATAAACCTTTGCTTCTCAAGTTATTGTTTGAATTATTGTTTGTTATATCACAGGAAGAGAACTAGGGGACTACAACAACAAAAAAAATGTTCATCTCCTATTTTCCAAGAGCATTCCACAGGGCCTATGGCAATATGAGCTAATAGAAACTTGTGCTATGATAGTGTATCACCATGGTGATTACAGTTTTGTGTGGACATGGGTGGAAATGTGGAAATACTTCTTCCCATCACTAAAACCAACTCCATGATGGATCTATTACACAAAGAGTTTCAAGCTATGGACTTTTAAGTTTGAAAAATAAATCAAGTCTGTTTGAAGAACATAGAGGAAGTAATGGAAATCACATGAAAATAAACTTGATACATGTGGCAAAACTGAGAAAGATTTCCAGAGATGCAGGGTTTTGTAATGGAGATAATAAATGTATGTTTTAAATTCAGAATCAGAATTGAGTAGATGAAAAGATATCAACCAGTTAGTTCATTTCTACCAAATCTGGAAAACAGAAAGGAAAAGGATAGAACAGAAATTTACAGTCTAAATTACATGTCATCATCAATGAGACCAGCATGAGCATCACAGAACCCAAAAGAGATCATGCACATTTTTTCCATTGGATGGAAAAAATGTAGAATGGATCTTCATGAATATGGTAAAGATATCAACAAAATGAAAGAAAGATGAATTCAGAGAACCACACAGATACACAGGTCAAGTTTTAAAAGGCCAAGGACAAAGACAAAATTTCAAAATTTGTAGGAGGACTTATAAGAGATCATTAGCAAACATTTTAAAGGTTCCATCAGAAAGCCGAAGTCCAGAGCCTATTGTATTCCAATAGTGAATCCAAAAATTAAAAACAAAACAAGACTGTTAACGAAGAACCCCATACTAATGGGCAATATCCTTCAGTCATAAAGTGGGCATTAAGACATGCTCAGATAAAAGTAAAGCTCATGATCACTAAACCCTCAGTGTAAATGTCAAAGGATATCTCATTGAAAGAAAGGAAAGGTCATTTGGTAGTAGCATGGTGATGCTGAGTGTGTATAGTACTGCAAACACAAGAGCAAATTCAAAAACTAGTGTTATCTTAAGACTGTGTGTAAGCACATTTGAGGCTCCTTCTGTGGCTTGAAGGACTAGCCATGAAATAGCCACTTCACTGTGGTCCAATGCCTATTCCATGGGACTTTAGTTCTAAAAGGCATCCAGACATCCAAAAGGAGATGTAGACTTTCATAAAAGGAAACCAGAAAAGATAGTAAACTTTTCACTACAAATGAACTTTTCAGTAGAAAGACAGAAGGAAGGAAAGGAAGAAAAGAAGAAAAAAGAAAGAAAAAGAGAAAGAAAGAAACAAAGAAAGGGGGAGGGTTGTGGTGGCACATACCCTTAATCCCAGCACTTATCTCTATGATTTTCAGGCCAGCTGAGGCTACATAGTGAGACCTTGTCTTAATTGATTAAGTAATTAATAATATTTAAAAATTATTATGGAAAAGAATAAATATGATACAGGAAAGGAAGAATAAAGACTGTAGGGCATATAGAAAACAAATATATAAAATCAAATAAATCATATTCAGATGAGTGCACTAAATTTTTAAATCAGACGAATTACTAGAATAGACTTTGTACTGGCTAGTTTTGTGTGTCAATTTGACACAAGCTGGAATTATCACAGAGAAAGGAGTTTCAGTTGAGAAAAATGCCTCTATGAGATCCAGGTATAAGGCATTTTCTCAATTAGTGATCGACAGGGGAGGGCCCCTTGGGAGAGGTACCATCTGTGGGCTGGTATTCTTGGGCTCTATTAGAAAGCTAGCTGAGCAAGCCAGGAGAAGAAGCAAGCCAGTAAGTTACATCCTTCCATGGTCTCTGCATCAGCTCCTGCTTCCTGACCTGCTAGAGTTCCAGTCCTGCCTTCCTTTCCTGATGAACAGCAGCATGGAATTGTAAGCTCAATAAACCCTTCCCTCCCCAACTTGCATCTTGGTCATGTTTGTACAGGAATAGAAACCCTGACTAAGACAAATTGGTACCACCATAGTGGGGAATTCCTGTGACAACCTGACCATGTTTTGAGGAGGACTGTGGAAGGACTTTGAAAGTTTGAGCTAGAAGAGCCATTGCAATGTTAAGAGCTCTGTGGGGTGTTCTGTAGGTGCTTGGAAGATAATGTTAAGAACAGTGCAGAAGATGGAGGCCTGGCTTGTAAAATTTCAGAGGGAAGATTAAAGACTCTTATCAGGGCCAATGCTAGTTTGATTTAAGATTCTGTGGTTTTGGTTAGCTGGGGCTGAAGAAATCAGCTGTGATTAACAAGATTCCAGAACTACTAAAGCAAAACCATTGCATTACTTGGACTATTGATGCTGGTTGGCTGGAGCTGGGAAATTGGCGGTGGTTGGGAAGGGACCAGCATTATTGAGGTGAAATCTTCTGAGATGTGTTTTCTGAGAGCACAGAGACTGTGTTCCAGAGATAGCCAAGGTTGTACCTTGTGCTATGGCAGGACTTGGTAATGTGTAAGAGTCACCCAGGTGGTACTGGTTTTGAAGGCATGAAGGAGTCATGAAGAGCAGCTGAGTCCTGGACACTGTGAGAGGCCCAAGAAGGCCATTGGTGAAGGTGCAGTCTCATTTGGACTGAAGGAATCAGGCAAAGGAGGAGAGGCTTGGCACCATGAAGAGAGCCAATGAGAGGCTGTTGGTAAACCTATTTGCATCAGAAGACAGCAGTGTTTTGGAGATGCCAGTACCATGAGATGACAGCCAAGACCAGCAGCAGTAGCAGAGTACAGGCATCTAGAGCCGTGTGTGCTACAAAGGGCAGAGCTGGAGACATGACTCAAGACCTTGGAGAAATCCAGAAGATCGTGAGTGGATCCCAGTCATTGGACAGTTAAGAGTTTGCTTTTGCTTTTGATTGTGACTGTGCCTGATCTTTTTCTCTCCTGAAGGAAGAAGGTATTTTAGTGGAGCCCACAGTTAAGAGAATTTGAATTTTTAAAAGACTTTGAATTTTAAGAGATTGGATGTTTAAAAGGGACTGAAATGTTAATATGTAAGAATTTGCAAAGACTGTGGGACTTTTAAAGTTATTTAGATCTTGGGGATGAATAAGGAAGTAAAGGTCTAGGCTTATTGGTGATGTGTTTGTGTGTCAAGTTAACAAGGGGTCAATACTGGCTAGTTTTGTGTGTCAACTTGACACAAGCTGGAGTTATCACAGAAGAAGGAGTTTCAGTTGAGAAGATGCCTCCATGAGATCCATCTGTAAGGCATTTTCTCAATTAGAGATCAAGGGGGGAGTTCCAGTTCTGCCTTCCTTTCCTGATGAACAGCAGCATGGAATTGTAAGCTCAAAAAACCCTTTCCTCCCCAGCTTACATCTTGGTCATGATGTTTGTGCAGGAATAGAAACCCTGACTAAGGCAGACTTGTTCTGGAAAAAAAAATATTATTGTATGTTGTCAACAAGCAAACACATTGTCACCTAAAGACCCAAACTGTTACAAACTGAAATGATAGAAATAGATAGCACATGCAGTGAGTAAGCCAGAAGTTAATTTTCTATCAAATAACAAGGCCAAACATTTTTAGAAGTGAGAAAGAAGTCACAAGTTAATGAACCATTCACTCTTGGAAGAAGATATAGCTAGAAATATCCACTGTAAGACATTGAAAAAATAGTGCCAGAACTTAATGGAATTAAAGGTATCAGTAGTGTTACAGAGAGAGTAAGAAACTCAACATTCTACTTTAATATAAAGAGCGGGTATTAAAGAACAAAATAATATAATGAAACCATCTATGTTTAGCAGGCACATAAAACGCATTACACCATTTTAAAAACGTATATATGAAAACAATAATTTTTTACACCACCTCCCAAAAAATAAAGTTGAATCTTGTAAATTTTCTGGATATATCCCAAGAAAAGTATATGGGATCCTGAAGAGATATTCATCAATCTTGATAGCTGTATTAACCCCAAGATCTTTAAAATATTTTTCTTAATTCTTTGAGAATTTCCTGCTGTGCTGATCATATTCAATGCCCTCTGTCTCCTGCCTCCCAGATTCTCTTCCCTTCCCTACCACCAAACTCTGGATCCTCTTTTTTTCATCACAATCAAATTTTCTGCTGCTCTTTACATTTGCCTGTGGGTTACCCAATAGGAACTGGATGATCTATCAGCAGCAACACCCATATAGAAAACTGACTATGACTATTGTTCTGGAACAGATCTTGAATTTAATCAGAAAGTGGTTGGTTACTTTTTTTACATTTGGTGATTATAGCCCCATTTTCTACATCTTGCCTGAACTGTCATTAGCTTGTGAAGTTCACATCTGCACAAGACTGAAGATGACTGTCCTCCAGTTATATCTATAGCATCTTGACACTATGAAAATTAACCACTCATGAGTCTACTAACATAAATATAAACACACTACAACATTATCCAGCCTTAAGAAATATCAGAAAATGTTGCCATGTCCTCACTATAAACACACACACACACACACACACAGCAGATGGAACAAATTGAAATATGCCTGTTACAAAATATCACTTGAATCAGTAATACGGACCGTTTGGAGTACCCAAAATTATAGCCACAAAAGCAGAATAGTAGTTTCGGGATAAACGGTGGAGTAGATTGAGTGGGTTTTGTTTGTTTGCTTGTTTTTGATTTTGTTTTTGTGTTTGGTGAGTGAGTTGTGTCTGTATGGTGTAGCTGTGCTGTTTTAAATGGGTGACAGGTTACCGTACAGAATACAGATGTTATCACAATTAAAGAAAACAGAAAGGAAGAATTATTTTAAAGTCTAACAAAACCTACTTCAATTTCACATTAACAATTTGAAAGCATTCAATATCTAAGTTTTGAGAAGAATGAAGTATACTACGGTAGCATTACATGTTAAAAAATATCTTGAAACAACATTTTAAGATGAAACTGAACTTTGAGGAGATGGGCACCTGGAGGCTCACTGCTTCCTCTGGGGTTATTTGGTCTCAGTTGAGGGGCTGTGATAATATAAACATGAAGGTTGGAAGAGAAAGCAGGGGAAGTCGGTTAATTATTCAGAGCAGAGAGAGTTAACATTGCATTGCACCCTCCAGATTTTGAGGCTGGCATCTCCCAGTATGGTGCTCCACAGTGTTTAAATGTTCTCCATTATAAATCCCAGGATTTGTCCTTGGTGGAGGCTGGAGGCAGGGGCATCCCAAGGGAGGATTATTGCTTGCATTGTTATTTAAAAACACAGTAAACAAATGACAAGGCATTCACCACAGGGAACTTGAGCCTTGAGCTTTGAGATAGTGGAGAATTCAGATAGGATTTTCAAAATTGTATTGCTGCTTTTACTAACAGAACAGATGTGGAATATACATCTATCCCTATGTATACATTGATATACTCACAGGCACGCATACTCTCATACACACAGAATGATTTTTTCCTACAGGAGCCTGCTCTGCCCACCACGTTCACTGCAGTGAGGTGTTCAGTATCCAGTGTGAGTGTTAGTAACATATGTTGTTTACTGTCATCTAACTGGATTCGGCCTTTCATCTTATTGTCCTTATCGCTTAAGATGCCTCATTCAATCAAAATAGCTAACATAATTGAACAAGTGAACTGAGTGGTCACTATGAAGTGATTCTGCTGTTACATTACGTACAGCCTTACCCTTGTCATCTCCATAAAGACATGACGAGATTTCATTAAACAAACTTTAATACAAATTAATAGAAATATTTTACTTATGAAAAAACTTCATATGTAAATAGAATAAAATAGGAAATATAGTTTTAACACATGAAAATAAAAGCTATAGTTTATCACTGCAAAAAAAAAGTTCATGTTGAATATGTTTGTATTTCTTTGGTCTTTTATTTCATAAGATAACTTATTATTTCTGGTTTTGGAAAATATGTTTTGATGCTATCTAATTTTGTGTTGTAGGTTTTAAGTACATATCTACATGTTCTTTTAAAAATATATGAGAGTAGAGACACATCTCACCAATTCAATATGTTTGCTTTCCTGGAAGAAGTTCTGGGTTTGGTTCCTCATCCCGGCATCAGGGAGTTCAAAATCACCTCTGACTCCAGCTTTGTGGAACTGATGCTTTCCTTCAGCAACTGAGAGCACCTACACATACACTCACATAGATACATATCCACATACACATATTGTCAACACAATAAATGAAATCTTTTGAAAACTAACAAATAAATTGTTCATTATTTTTGGAAGGACTTCTTATTCTCAGTTTTAGAACACAGTTTTAATGCAAATATTTGACTATTCATTTTGTATACGTTTTATGGTTTATGAAAACTTCCTCCTCTTTCCCAAATATGTATTTCTGCTTTTTACTGTATGAGTTTATGTGTGTGTGCGTGTATGTGTGTATACATCTATGTGTGTGTTCACATACACACCTATTCTTACAATAGGTGAGACAATAGAGCTAAAAGTCCAAGGAACACACTGTCTAAATACATGGAATGTGTACAAATGAGAAAATAAAAGGCTGTTTACTTACAACTGGCTATCTTAGGGGTGTTAGTTTGCTCCAGTAACTCCTATTTTCCAAACATTGACCACAAGGGTGTTGTGTGTAATCTTTTAAAACACACTTTTGCCTTTGCCCTTGGGCTGCGACCCTGGAGCTGCAGCCTGAGCCCTGGCTCCTCCTAGCTTCCTCTTGTTCTACTCTGCTTAGCCAAGATGCTATCACCTACTTGGCCTCTCTCTGTCTCTACCTACTTTTGATCCACAGAGGAGAAACACTCAGTCAGCTTTATTAGTTTACAACTTGCCAGGTAGCACAATTGCTGGGCACAGAATCTCTTGCTCTACACTTTTCAGCTAGCCTGTATCAGCTAGGCTCTGTCAACCTCCTTGGCTACCCGCTGGTGGCAGAGGCTACTGGTTTTAGCTTCCTGAGGTCTTTCATCATTGTTTCATGCTCCTCCTTCCAAAGCCTGGTGGGAAAAGCCCTGTTTCTTTCCCTGTGTCTCCTCTTCTTCCTGGGACCTGGAAGTCTCCTCTGTCCCTTCTGCCCAGCAATCAGCTTCTGCCTCCTTTATTGACCAAATAAAGAACCAATTAGGGAACCAGACTTTAGTATCAGCATCTCCTCCTATACAAGTGTGCAGTAGTTTTTGTTCTTTGGTTGGTTGGTTTTGTTTTTGTTTTTTATTGTTGTTGTTTGTTTTGTTTTGTTTTTGTAGACAACAGGAAACTCTTATGAAAGTCTTTGATGGAATCTCTTGGCAAATGCACACTGTAGACTGTAAGTTTGTAATCCAGAAGTAAGCATCCCTGTTAATTACTTGCAAATCTACATATGGAGTTCTCTGTTGAAAATAGTGATTAAGAATCCAGGAGTGTTCCAAGAATAATTGAATCTTGACCATGTAAAAGTAATTATAAAAGACTCAATAAACTCAGGCAGCTACTAAGCTTACAGGAAGCTTATGTTTGTTTGTTTATTTGTTTGTTTTTTGTTTTTTTTAAAGAACCGTAGGATCCTCTAAGGGTTAAACAAGAAATGATTGCTGAAGGGAAGGAAAGGATACTCCTACATGAAACCAAAAACAAGTCTTCGGAAGAACTCTAGGATTGCAGCATTCTTGTGCCATCTTCTGCTGGGCATGCTTATCAGTGAAGACACTACTTTTGAATGACCCTGCCTCTTGCAAGCAGCTCCACAAAATTTGTTGACTCCACATGGGGAACTTGAGTGGGCCATTGGTGCCCTGTCAGGTAGTGAACAGAATTAACAGACATTTTGTTTCTTTCTCTCCAATAGTCCCAACATAATGGTTATTGTAGATAAGTGATTGAATCTCCAAACAGGGGATTGCAGATGGTGGAAGAGAGTTTAATATTTATATGTGATTAGGTTACTGACTCCACAAAATATTTTATTATACACATTATTTTGAAATGGTTCAAATATACAGGGGATGCTTTTGTTTGTTTATGACTCAGAGCTGTTTGCATATCACTCAGGTATTCTGCCACTCACAACCTCCTCAGCCTTGTATTGAAGGGTTTAAGTAAATTAATTATATCACAGGCTATCTTGAAATGTCAGTAATTTATAGTTAATAAAACACAGGTATCATCAAATGGCTGGAATAATCACAGTGCATTAAATTACAAATAAGAATGGAAGTTAACATAAAAAGCAAAAAAAAAAGGAAGAAGATAAGAAATAAGAAGGAAATGAAGGATGTGGGGTAAAGTTTAATTTTAAACAGAAAGGAAAAGTTCAAGAGGTAACTGTAATTAGAACAAAAGCTACATATATTACATACATGTAAAAAGTAATTAACAATCTGGGAATGATCCAATCAAAATGAAAAATTCAGCAATCTATATACATGAAAGGACTCCATATCAAACACGTAAAAGCCAGAAGAAGCAGAACTTGAGTCTGGACTTGCATTTACATTTTGTTGTTACTGGACATCCCATTGAGTAAAAGCTTTTGTAGAAGATTATGTCCATTCAGCGTTCAAGCTGAAAGTACTTGACTACACTTTTGTGAATATTTGTGTCCATGGAAGAACAATATTTTCTTTATAACCCTTCCATCATTGAAAAAAAAAATCATTCGTTTTCAGGCCATTATATATTTACTGGTTTGTTTTCCAGTTTCCTGTCTAATAAATAGGGATTTTATTCAGTGATAGATTTCTTTTAGACAATATTTTTTAGACTTCCTTGGGATAAACTTTCAGGGGGAAATAGGATGAAGTTGAGGGGTGAAATTCAGCTGTGCTGCTTTCCAAAATGCAAAACTTGGGACTGTGCTGCTGTTGCATTAGAATGTTCAGTCTTCATTTTTCTGCCTTTCCAAGTATTAGAGATTTGTCAGCATGATGCGTGACATGTGGAAAGCCACTAGCATTTCATCTTTCAGTGTGTTTCTCAGTGCAGTGGCAGGCATATTTTGTTTTTACATTAGTTTCTCATCCGTGCCTTGTTCCTTTTGTTCTTAGGTTCTGTGGTTGTGGGTTTTGTCTTACTTTTTTAGTGGTTGTGGTAGTGATGGTGTTTGAGATATTGGTATTTTCCTTCTTAAATTTATTAAGGCTCCATACTGGTGACATGTAACTCGCTATAAAACACCTTTCTTGTCAATCATATCTGTGCTGCAAATGTTTAGAAAAGTCTGCCTCTGTGACCCGTCAGCTCTGGAGGTTTCCTTCTTTCTCCTGTCTGACAATTAGCAAGGATGTTTTTCTCCATTTCTAGCTCACCCGTCTGACAGGGCCCCTAGTCTCTAATTTATTCTTTGCAGCTTGCTGTATTGTGCAGATACACTCTTCCGTTGATCCTCACCTGGAAATCTGTTTGTTTTTTTCCATCACTGGGACACTGCAAATTAGCTTCAACTTTCTATTCTGCAGCCTTGGGGTAAATCTTGTTTTAAGCCTTGTACTCCCTGTAGGTACAATAGCCTTGGGTTTCCCTTGAAGGGAAATTTTGACAAACAGAAGTTACATTTGTCCAGATACAGATTGTGGAAACAAGAATTCTTTCCAGAACTATGAATACTTCATTCTAAGTATTTCCCATTGTGACCTGGAGGTTCATGGGGTTTGCAAGAGCATGTGAGGTACATAGCCATATCAAAAGTATTTTCATGTAAAAAGGAAATCATAAGCTTTTGTTTTGTTCTCATCCTTTGGTATGTGTGATTTGCAATTCTTCAAGGCAGAATGATTCATAATATTACGACAGAGTGAGGGCAGAAGCTCATGGAAGGATTCAGCAGACTTCTGTTTATTCAGGTATCAAAGCGATTTGCAAAAATGTAAATAATGCAATTCTCAATGCAGTTGGTTACTTAGAGAAATAATGATCATTTATTTAAATATGCCATACATATTTATTTTTAAATGAATTAATAAATATTTGAATTTCATCTCAAGCACAACTTACTGCATGGTAATACCACTAGATAAGAAATATATGAACAAAGCAATAGGAAGCCTCAACTTTAAATTAAAAATAGAGTATTGATTCTCTGTTTTAAGACAATTAAAGACATTACAGTGATTAATAGTTCCTTCCAATAGTCAGAATTTCTGTCTCCTGGACTGAACACTGTATGAATGACAAACCTTCATCAGCTCATTTTCAATCCATACGTATGGTTTATTCCTTATTAAGGACTTCACATTGTATTTGTAAAAAGGGCTGAGATGTATGAGATTTAGCAAGGATAGCCAGTAGAAGGGGTAAAGCACAACACGAAGCAACAGCTTTTCAGGGCAAAAACCAGAGCACACACGTGTGACAGTCTCAAGGAGTGAATGTGGTCTTGCTCATTTCAAATGAACTCTCCACCCCCATCAAAGCTGTAGTGATTTTTAAGGTGAAAATAAATACCAGATTTTATATTCATGTATGATGAGTCTGTGCATATAAACATGGCTGGATCACAGATCTGAAAATTCCTCTTATACTACACTGCTTTAAATATAAAAGGCCCCATCTCCAGACAGCATCGACCACACCTTTAGGGCAAACTCATACCTAGTGTCTGATGAGTTGAAGGGTAAAGGTGAATGATAGAGGTAGATGAGGCACATCATCTATTGCAAGAATGTGGAACCATGAAGTCTATGAGATATCAAGATCAGTTGATAGTCCCCACTGGTACAATCAGAAGGAATGCCGTGTCTGCTTATGGATCCTGTGCCATGATAGCTGTAGAGAAGACTCCTCCTCCTCCCGGCATACTACCTTTCTCGACTCATGCATGGACATACCATATTTCTTCACTGACTTCCCACTTCCCACTGCTCCATGACATGGTTAAGAGGCATATCACAGTCATCCTCCTGCAGCTTCTTCACACTGAGTGACTTTGAATGTCCATGTTTTTCTATATTATCCTCACTGACTTGGCCAAGTTCAGTTTGGGCTAAATGGCAGTGTCCTTTCATGCAGGATTCACAGGCCTCTGGAGCTTTGAACCATTGTTTTACCCGTCAGGAATCAATGCTTACAGCAATACCCATACTCATTAACAAGAGTATTAGCTAATATGTCCCAGAAATAGCTGGATAATAAATACTTAGAATTTTATGATTCTAATTTATTTTTCAATTCCGTATGATTATATCATTTGAAAAGCTGAAAGACGTACATTTAGCTCATGAATTGTAAACATTCTGCTCATCACTGTTGCACAAGGTAGCATAAAAATTTCAACTTGTTCTGTAAAGATACTAGAGTACAGGAGATATAATGAATTCTTGCTGCTAAAGATCATATGGATTCTTTGTTGGACTGGAGAAATAGCTCAGCAACATACTGTTCCTGAAGTTTAATTATTTGTGTTCAGCCCTATTTGGGCTGATCACAACCACCTTTTATTCCAGCTTCGAGATTTGATATCCTATTTTCGCCTTTGGGGACTGTCATATTCATGTACACACACACATACACACACACACACACACACACACACACGCACACACGCACACACGCACACACGCACACACAAGGGAGGGAAGGAAAGAGGGAGAGAAAGCAATACATACCCATTTTTTTTCTAAATGTACATGATTATTTTTTAATTCACATATATGATTGTTTTGTCTGCATATATGTCTGCGCACTGAACCAGTGCTTGATATCCACAACATCCAGAAGAGGCAAGAGCTGTCCTCGAACAGGAGTTGTGTCCTGCCACGTGCTTACTGGGAACTCAGTCCAAGTCCTCTGTAGGAGCCGAAGGTGCTTTTAACTGCTGATCCAGCTCAGCCTCTGGATGACCTAGAACTTTTCCAGTTGTTGATCTAGAAACTGTTCGATTTCAGGTGACTACTGCTTTTCCGGGTATACTCACTTTAAAAGTACTCTGTCTTGCAATTGTTACTTACATTATCACACAAAGTAATATGTATCTCTGCTCGTCTGTAAATACTTTAATTATCCCCTCCTAATACTTTTTCCTTTTCTTTCATGTGTATGATTTTCATTCCTGTATCAAGAATAAAAGCAGTTTGCATTAATTTAGGACTGGGCAGAGCTTCCTTAGGTGCCTAAGTGCTCTATAAGTACTTGAGCAAACCAAGTGATTCTTTAAACTCACATTCCTGCCTTCTGAAGCTCATAGGGCTCTTAGAAGGTTTTATGTGGAACTCACAACTTCATATTGAAAGAGTGACATCCTTGGCGTATGTATTCATGTGGCTTTTGTTTCATTGTGTAGGTAGAGAGGATTTCAGTGGCAGAGACCATCACATAGCAATCAGGCGAGCAGAGGCACCAGAAATGCCAAACCAGACTCGAGAAAGATTATCAACAACAAAGTAAATCTTGCTTGTGTTAATTTAAGATTTTCTAAGGAACCATACTGCTTACACTTGTTGTCTCTTGAGTTCAGAGAGATCAAGCCCAGAGTAGCTGAAATGCTTGAGAGGCAGTCTCCGTTTGATAGTGACTGGAGTAGCCTGGGCAGTGGTTGCTCTACCAACCAGGAGCCTCCTGGTGTTTAGTAGTAAAATCAGAAAAATTGAAAAAACAAAACAAAACTAAAAAAAAAAAAGCAAAAACAAAACAACAACAACAACAAAAGGGATGAGACCTTAAGAGGTACATTAGGTAGTCAAGTACTTGCTCTGTAAGTATGAAGACTTGAACTCAGATCCCACCACTCAAATAAAAATCTGGAGATTGTTGTATCCATGTAATCTCACTGTTAGGGAGGCTGAGACAGCAAGATTTCTGGGGCTTGCTGATCAGTGAGTTAAAAGGTAAGCTCCAGGGTCAGGGAGAGACTCTGCCTCAAATAAGTAGGTGGAGACTGATTACACAAGATACCAGTTGTCAATCTCTGACTTCCACATATATGCACACATGTACACATACTATGCCTACATGTTTCCATACAGTAATAGATACACACACAGACAGAAGTATATGGTCTGCTAAGAACATTTTTTTTTCCCAATTAACCAAGTGAACAAGCCAGAAAGACAACACAGATATACCACACACTCAGAACGTCCAGTTCCATTGTGGAGTAAATCATCTGAAACCAGAGCTCATACTAGGTTTCTGATTTTGTGCCTCCACTGCTTCATCAGAACTGGGGGGTCTGGTTGTAATCACATTAACGATCCAATGTGCTCTTTGTTCTGCATTTTAATGGTGTTGAACATGGGGCTTTCAAATTAGGGGAATGAGTAAACACATGTGGACCAGCTGATTACATTTTGTCCCAAATTGCTCTTGAACTTCATTTTTTACTTCTCTCTCTAACTTGTTATTCTGAACATATAAACAAGCGAAGTTGTGTGAAGACTGTGTCTTGTTGGCCGTTCACTGTCTTTACTCTAAGTTAGAAAGAGATACTCTAACCAGTTAAGCTTTCAGGTTTTGTTTGTTTGGTTAGATTTGGTATTTGTTTTGTGTTCTTTCCTTTGTTTGTTTGTTTGTTAGCTTTGTTTCATTTTGTTTTTCCTTTATTTTTAAAACAGAAAAATTGTGTTTTGCTGTCTTCTACCCCAGCTCTGGAGAGCTGATGGGACAGTGCAGAAAATTTTAGTGTACAAAATTAGTTCATTGCTAGGAGTGGGAAGGTAGAGCATGCCCACCTCTTTTCACAGCACTGTAGAGCCAGCAAACAGACAAACACACTATCTTCCATGTGACAGAATGGAACTGTAAACTTCACTGCCCGAGTCCTAGTCACTTCATTCCTAAGAGAGACTTCTTTGTCAAAACAAAATACTCCAGAAGTCAAGATTTTGATGTGGGCACAACATGATACATATTCTAACAAGGAGGAGATCTGTGTTTAGTTTGGCGACACATAAGTGGAGACATCTGTGGCTAGTCTGAAGGACATAAAATGTATCATCGGGGAAAGACCGCCAAAAATATTTGAAGATAGAAATTTGACTAATGAACATATGTCAAAGTTTAATAAGACCCAAGAAGTGAAGAAATAAAGTATTGATTTTCATAGCGTATTCTTAAAGGTACGCTAGAAATAAAAAAATAGGAGCTGACATCAAAATAACTACAGGGGTGGATCATGAAGTGAGTGCAGGGAATTGAAAAGGTATTCTCACATTTCCTCCTCCCTGGTTAAATATGTATTAAAATACTGTATTTTATTTCAACTACTGAATTTCAGCTAATAAATATCGTAAAATTTAGGAGGGTGTTTATCTAACATGACTGCTGTTAAAATGTGTGTGTCAGATTATTTAAAATAAATGCCCCCCAAGGCCAATGGCTGTTTCTGGTTCTTCATCATTTTAGTTTCTCTTCTTCTTAAAGGAAAAAATTCAATTAAAAGACATAGTTTCATTAGAAATTTGTTTAACAAAAATATGCAACGTGCCCCCCCCCAAAAGACCCAAGAATGGGTTGCCTCAAGTATGAGAAGGACAAGGCTGACTGTGTTCTGCGTCTCAGAGTTTCAAAAACATTTTAATGAATGTTTTGAGCTGTTCAGAGGATTATGGAGTAAGGTAACCCCCTTGGTCCTGTAAAGGTGTAGTGTCCTGGCTCTCCATTTTAGGGTATTTTTCACCATGATTTACATTCTCACAACAGAAGTGTCAAAACCGTGATGCACGTGATATTACCAAGTTATCTTCTGAGGAAACAGACCATTCCTTGGTACACTCTGTAAGGAAAGGTCCCAATGTCTTAATTTCTGATATAGCCAGGGCAACTTAACTTCAGCTTCAAGAATGTTTAACAACAAAGATTCATTCTGCCTGTCAGGAGACACAGCTACAGTGTTCCTGAGCTATCGTGCACATGACATCTTACCTAACCAGTATCATAAGTAAGCTTTCTGTTTTCATTGATGTTTTGAGGCAATAGCAATATATGATCTTTAAAGGCTCAATACAATGACACTTCTCTGAATATGAACTGTGTTAGGTCACCTAATGTTCAGTTACAAGTCTAGATTTACCTCATTTTCTAAACGTGTAAGTTCTTGCTTCTGTTGACCATCCCACTGTTCTGGGGAGTTCCTGACTAGCTTTTCTTCATCTTAAGATCATGTTTTCAGCAGGAGTTCTGCACCTTTGGGGAGAACTGAGAGAACTGTAGAAAACTTCACTCCTTTTACAAAACTGTGCCCCCTCAAGGAGATGCTTGTCAGAGAATGGAGAGGCCTGAAATCATCCAGAAGGCATTGTCTCCTGTGATGTGGAGATTAATTAAATGCAGCATCTGCATGACAGCATTCGTCGACAATTTCCAGCCATAAAATGCCATTTTTTTCCATTAATATGAGGGTCGTTGTGGGGTGGGGGTGGGGGAGTGAGGTTGTCTCCATTTCACCAGACAGAGTACAAAGCATTGTGACATGCTTAATATTTCTTCTGCCAAGATGTCCACTCTGATTCCTCACCCTTTACAGAGTTGTTGATTTCATCTTGCACTTAGCTGCCAGAAAAGCGATTGCATGTGCAGGACCAGTCACAAAGCAAAAATGAATTATACATCAGAAGTGACTGCATTTGAGTCAAAAAACTTAGACTTCAGCATCTTTAAATTACTATATAATTTAAGAAGGAATACATTTGAGGAGATAGCAATGGACTGGGGTGAAGGGGTCAGCACTGGCCCAGTTTAATATAATTTAGCTTTCAATTATTTATTTTTTAAAGAGCTCCTAAGCACACTGAATCTCTTTAATGGCAATGTCAAAAGTCTGGAGACTGGAGAAAAAGCATGAATTTGGCAGGTTGTTATGCATGTAATGTTACAAGCCTGCTGAAATCGGAAGTGCTCACTAGAGCAGGGGCAGTCAGTGGCAAAAAGAAGGACAGGTCCCCTCCCTGCACTTTTTCAACAACTGGCTCCTTTTTCTTAGAGATCTAACAGGCTTGACAAGCCACTAACTCTGCAAAGCCTGTCTGTCTGGTTCCAAACTCTGAACATGTACAACCTTAACTAAATGGCCAACCTTTAATTTCAACGACAGGAAAGTTGATTCAACAGAAGATTTCACTACATTCTTCAAGCAACTGTGCCTGGATTAGAACAGTGAACATGCCTGGAAGGATATAAGGAAATCATATCACTTTCCTCAGGTTCATTGTAAAGTGATGATCTTGAGCCACTAAAGAAATGCCATCTACATCAGGATGTACACATGATAAATGAGTGTCACTTTCTGTATGACAGCTGATGGCTTCTGGGATGATGGAAAATCATTTTCTTCAATGATGTGGCCTCTAGCATGGCTACCATGTTCTAAATAGGAGGATACAGGCTGCACAAACTGGACTCTAATGATTTTACAAACACTTTTAAAGGATCCAATGTAAGGGAGTAAAGGGAGAAGGGTGGACCTGAGAAGAGATTGAGAAAGGAATGTCTAATAAAAAAAAATACTTAAAATACTTAAATACTGGCGCTGGGTCCTTCCCACCTTTGACCTTCATTCCTGGATGAAACACACACACAGTCTTTATATTTTAAAATATGCCGTAGGCAGCATAATAGCTGGACAATTGCCTATCCTCCATGCTGTGAAAATCTTAATTTCCCATTGGTAACCCAAGTTATTACTTACTGTGCTTCATCTGGGCTGCTCTTAGCTCCAATCAGGGAACCCTCTGGGTCATGTTCTCTTGGCCCAGAGGCCATGGTGACTCTTCTAGCTACTCTATCACATGGCTGCTCTGTCTCTCTCTTCTTCCACATGGTCTCTAGGCCAGAAGAACCAAACCCTGCTTATGTCTTTTCCCCCCAGCTATTGGCTTCTGGTATCTTTAATCACCAATCAGAATTATCTTGGGTGCCAGGTCCCAACTGCTATGTGTGGGCCTTCAAGATCTGGAGCATATAGCATTACAACAAAGAGTAAAAGACAAAACTGCAACAGTAGTGGGTAGTGAATGTGATCCAAATTGATTGTATGAAAATCCCACGGAATTGGTGAAAATATTATATGAAACAAGAATGCTCAGGATTACAGTTTTGTTGGAACTTTCAGGTCCAGCCCTGTCTAGCTAGACAACAAGCTCTTAGTGTTAAAGATCTACAGTCCATCTAATCTGATCCTGAACAGGGCAATAATTAATGTTCACAGAGATACCTAGGGGGCGAATTACAAAGCTTCTTCACCATCCCCTCAAGGCTCTTGAGATGATTGCTTTGTCTCTTTCAGTTGTTTCTTTTCTAGGTGCTGGAGTCTCTTCCTCTCATCCAGATTACAAGGGCACAGCCAAGATGGAAGGTGAAATTCCATGTATTCTCAGGCTATGGTATAACTTGAGGGTTAGGAAAGGGTCCCAGTGTCACTTCCTATTGAAGCATGGATCTCATGCTGCCATCTCAGCACAAGCTTCTGAATCTATAACTTTAATCAGGTTGTGAGAGAAGTATCAAAATACGTAGCAATCCCAGGCTTCTGTTTTCTCTCCTCTTGTGTCTTATTAAGCTGTTCATATCCTGTTTTACACACATGAAACTTTCCCTAGTTTTTAATGCCCATGGTTCAAACTTTAAAATTTTTAATGTACCTTTAAGAATATGCTATGAAAATCAATACTTTATTTCTTCACTTCTTGGGTCTTATTAAACTTTGACATACGTTCATTAGTCAAATTTCTATCTTCAAATATTTTTGGCGGTCTTTCCCCAATGATGCATTTTATGTCCTTCAGACTAGGCACAGATGTCTCCACTTATGTGTCACCAAACTGAACACAGATCTCCTCCTTGTTAGAATATGTATCATGTTGTATCCACATCAAAACTTGACTTCTGGAGTATTTTTGCAATTAGAATTTATTGACAAAAGCCATGTTCATTATTTTATATGGTGTCTACTATTTATTTCAGGTTTTGATGAAAGAATTCAGAAACTACAACAGAAACTATTATGCCTTTGAAGTCTGAAAAAAATGTATTTTGTAAATATTTATTTATCACTTATGTTTATTGTGGCCCACAGTCTAAGGGTATATTCTATCGTGAAGGAGAAGTGAAAACAGTGGATGCTGGAAGTAGCTGACCATTTTGGGTGCATAGCCAGGAAAAAGATTGGTAACACTGGAAGTCAGTTTGCTTTCTCCATTTTATTTAGTACAGATGCTAGTCCATAAAATGTTGTTATTTACAATGAATGAGTCTTTCCTTCTCAGTCAAACTAACATAGGTGGTCCCTTATAGATATTTTTTAAAGTTATATTTTTATTGGATATTTTCTTTATTTACATTTCAAATGTTGTCCCCTTTCCCCTTCCCCCTGCTTCTATGAGGGTGTTCCCCCACCCACCCACCCAGATGCTCGCAGCCAACCATTGGACTAAACATGGGGTCCCCAGTGGAGGAGTTAGAGAAAGGACTGAAGGAGCTAAAGGGGTTTGCAACCCCATAGGAAAAACAATAATATCAACCTTATAGATATTGTAAAATCTTGTTTCCTAGTTGATTCTAGATTCTGTGAAGTTGATAATGCTTACCTTCACAGCTACTATGTTGTCCTTGTTTCCTACAATCGTGTTAAAATGTTAGTTTTCAATTAAAAAATATAATTGACAAAAACTCCCTGCTATCTTGAGAAGCTGAACCTAAATTAGCATGTCTTGGTAGTCACTGTGTCAGGAGTAGAAAATGGTGAGATATATGAGTTAAACTAAACCAAGCAGTTGGGTGGCTTCTTGATGTAGGATGTTTTATTTCCTAATAATATACCTAAAGGGTACAAGATGGTAGGACTGCTGAAATCTCAACCTCAAAGTAGTCTGCTTGTTGGAAACACAAAGATTCTCCTCTGCCCACTAATGATTGTTGTAGCCAACAGTGTTTACAGAGAACGTATTATGTTTATCCTGTAAATGAAGTTCTAAAATGTTTGTCAATTCTGTCATTTACTTGAAACCAAAGTCTAACTCATTGACACTAAAGACATGTCAAGATGGCTTCCCATGTTGTGTTATGCCACCTGGTTCATAGAACCACTTGCCCTGTCAGCCTAGTGTTTCCCACCTTTGTGAAGGAGGACAATAGAATTATACAGCAACACAATCGAAAAAATAGGTAAATAATCAGGTAAAAGAATTTGGGGTTCAAAAAAAAAACTTAGCACTTATTACCAGTTGGTTTTGAGTCTTTCTTGTAAGACAATGTTGGCATTATGCCTCCTCAGCTTTGAAGTTCAGAGATTGTAACCACATGCACGTACAGTTTATCTTTTTAGGAATGGGATTTTGCTTTTCAAAAAGATTTTCTTTCACAGACCCTCAAGCCTGGAGCAGATTGAGCCCAGTCCTGCTGCTTGGGTCAAGGTTGAGCAGATCACAGAGGCTGGCCTCCTTAGACTCCAGCTGTGCTCCATGAAAGCTCTGCAGAGCCCAGTCCTCAAATCTACAGGGTAGCACAGGGCCTGAGGTTCTTTCATGTTCTAAGAAATATCTTAGTTTTTCTGCCATTATACAATGCATTTCATTCTAAATAGTTGCTACCTTAAAATTCTTCATTTTATCAGATTTCTTCTACATATCAGGAAGGGAATATTTAAGGTTACAGCATCTGAAAAAGGGGTTGTTCCCAAGCACACATTTTAAATTGTTAAGTGATTTCTTAGCCTGTAAAGGGTAGTATGAGTTTTAAGCTGTACAGTAACTTCTGAAAAGGAAGGAAGGGCCACAGCACCCAGAAGGCACACTAATGGAAAGACTCATTTCCCTTGCCATGTGTAGATACTGGGTTATAAACAGTTTTTAGTCCTTTCTCCACACTTGTGTCCAAGAGGAGGATGGTTTTATGACTTTCCTTCCTGTATATGTCTCCCCTTTTGGAACATTCTAGTGCCTCATGGTGTCAAACACATGTGCTGGATAGGCATTTTCATAGGACTAATAACATTGGCTACTCCTATAGTCAAACAAAGCACAGTTAGTGGTTAACTTTGACTGCATATTGGGCCCAGAATGCTTTGGATGGTCTTCTCTTTATGTCAGAGGCCTTCCTTGAGTTCCTTCTGTAATTTATCTCTCTAGTATTGGCTTCTAATCTCCAGGCAACTTTTCCATGTTACCCCATGACTGAATTGACCTCAGCACAGTTTAAACTACAGATTTGAAAACCACACCCCAAAGCAACTGTATAATTCCCTAAACATCAATGAATCTGTTTCACAATGCTTTTTAACCTCTCCATTCCCTCCGCCCTCCCCCTGCCACTATGGGGATATTCTCCAACCCACCCACCCACCCACCCACCCACTCTAGTCTTCACTCCTTGTCATTCTCCTATACTTGGGGATCTAACACCCTCAGGCCCAAAGGCCTCTCCTCCCCTGATAGATAACAAGACCCTCCTCTGCTGCATTTGTGGCCAGCACCATGGGTCCCTCCATGTGTATTCTTTGGTTGGTGGATCAGTCTCCACTAGTATTGGTGGTGTGTGTGTGTGGGGGGGGGTGTTAAGCCAGTTGCCACTGTTGCTGCCTCCCTGGGGATGTAAACTCCCTCAGCTCCTTCAGTCCTTTCTCCAGGTCCTCCATCTGGGACCTCACACTTAGCCCTACTGTTGCTGTGAAGTGACTCTTGGGTATTTCAAACTTTTGAGCTAATAACACAATGCTTTTTAAAAGGTGAAAGAAAACATCCCCATGTAGCAGAAGGGACTTTTCCTAAGGCCTCAGGATTACTTTCATGGAGGATGCAGCACTTCTGTTCAGTCTCTGCTTCTGTTGCTCTCTTACTAAAGCAAGAGATTTAGTCACATTTTCAACTGGCAGAGCTTCACCTTTCCTCTATACACATAATGTCCCATCAACAGATAGGGATTAGTTTCTACTCTCCAATAGTTCATTTTCCACCCTCACTTGGACAGAAACAGGCTATTGACTATTTGTATGAAACACATTTCATATGTAAATCGAGTCCATCTACATCAGAGTGGACAATGATTAGATACAAAAGATGCTAATCCAAATGACATTTGTGCGGAACAGAAAATACCCTTGTTACAGTTCTAACGATTCCAGAGAGAGTCACATTCAGAATAGGGGTCTGCAAGGTGGAGATATTCACCCTTCAGCTTTGACTGAGGGACAAGCAGTCATAAATCTCATCACCTGAAATGGATCACCATCTAAGGACACTAGTAGGTTTTTGCTGTTGCTTTTGTTGTTGTTGTTTGTTTGTTTGATTTTGGTTTTTGTTGTTGTTGTTGTTGGAAAGCTGTACAGAATGGGAGGGGCAATAAGTGTTCATTTTCCTTTTCTCTCTACCATTTGAGGCTGTTTGATCAGCAAGTTTTAAAATGTGCCTTCCCTGTAAAATGGTCCTTTCCTGCTGAGCTAGTCATACATTAGTGCCTTCCATACATTATCTCTTGTTCTTTCAAACTCACCTAATTCTCAGAGTTTGATAGGTGTCAAGAGATTGTCCTCTTCATTTTTTTAACTTGAAGGGGAAACTTGGATTACTAGGATGAAAGAAAAAATAAGTTATATCTTTGGAATATGGTATGTAGAGGTGGAATCCCATTATAACAAAAAGTGCGTGGGAAAGAAGGAAGGGCAGAAAGAGAGGGAGAGAAAGAGAGAGGGAGGGTCAAAGGGATGGAAGGATGGGGACAGAGAGCAAGAACCTGAGAGATAAAAAGATAGCATAAGCACTTATCTAGAAAACCACAAAGTAAATCCTATTTTATGTTTTTACTTCTTTTGATGGTGAGTTGACTGTAACTTTTCTGACTTGTGGAAACGAGTGAGAAGTGATTATATGAGCACAAAGCCAGAATTCTTATATATGTCACATTAGCATGCTATGAACTGAAGTTCCCGGAAAAGAGTCACTCCTAGATTGGTTGATTAGAACGTCCTGATTGTGGAGAGTTGGGTTGCTGCAGATACAAAGCCAAGTTGTCTCTGCCTGCCCTCAGTCCCCTCAATCTTGTGATACCCCTGTCTCTGCATCTTCAGCATATCATACAGGCACATTCCACCACAACTTGCTAGCTCCCTTCATCTCCTTCATTGCCCTTCTCAATGTCAAACATAATGGCCTTGTGACTTTCTGGTAAAATCCTTTGGAAAGTACTACCTAAATAGACCCATAGCTTCCATTAACCCCACAGATAAAAATGCCATCAGATAGCATCCAAAACATACAGCAGACCTTCCCATACTTTGCTGTAAACTTCTTACCTGATATTCCCATAATTCATTTGGAAAATGCCCAATTATGTGATTTTAATTTGTTCTGTGAATACAAACCCTTTTGAAACCTTTTCTATGTTAAAATATTCTAGGTATTCTAATACCATGGATGGTCTTATTTGACTCGAGAATGAACACTCTGCTCTCTCCTCACTCTCTCTCTGTCTCTGTCTGTCTGTCTAAAGTCACAGCTTTACTTTTCATCAACAATGGGGAGTGTATGTATCTCAGTAAAACTGGAGGCCCTCAGAAACATTGTCTTCCTAGGTCTTCTTCTACCTGGCTTGTCCTGCATTCCCCACCCAAACTCACAGCCTCTGCTCCCCCCAGACTGACATGCATCTTCTGTCCCCCACCCACATCTGCAACCTCTGCTCTCTGCCTTACCTAAGTTATATAAGAGAAACTAAAATTACCTTTTTCTCCAAGATGTTCCAGACACCAAATAGAGCTCTCCCCAGAGTCAGTTCTAAAACTAAGCACTTTACTCCTTTATTCTCCCGTCTCTGAAGATATTTGCTAGCATGGCTTATGTTTGATCTAATGCAGCCTCAAAATTGTCATTTCAGAAGGGGCCCAGCTATATATGGAGATGAAAAGACTTCCACACAGAGACTGAGGGCACATGAGCAGGAGGACTTGATGGCCTTCCCCACACAGGCCAGTATCAGGACATAGATGGCCATATTCCCTCCTGCTTGTCTATTTCTTACTGATCCTAAGCAAACTAAGGGCTTTCCTCAGTCTTTCGGTCTTCATGCAGAAGGCTCTAGATAACATAAATCTTTTATAACACTTTTAATTTTTATTGAACATGCTCATGCACACACATGCCACAGTGTGAAAGAGGATGTGGGAGACAGCAGGTGAGGAGCAGCTGTCTCCTCTACCAGTCCAACTTGGGCATCAAACTCAGGTTTCCAGTCTTGACAGCAGATGTCTTTATATACCAAGCCAGCCACTAGCACTCACATAAAATTGTAATTAAATAAAAATTTTATACTTTCCTCTGAACCCCAAATTGGTTGTTACAGAAGTTTCAGGCGTGAACTTTATGACACAAACAGACTGTTTCTCATGTGTGAAAGAGCCTGAAGTTCCCTTTCTAAAGTCCAGTTTCACTCAATGACTCACTTTCTCTATTCTTTATCAATGGGTTCACAGCCCCATCCCCACCCCTGACCCCTAGTCCCACCCCCCACACCTGACAATCTACATGTTGCCATTTCTACCTTTATAGTTTTAAATTTCATGTATCATGAAATTTCATGGTATTCTAACATGATATCAGTATTAGTCTTTCTTCTTAATTTTTTTCTGTCTTGTTTGTCAACATTTTTTCACTACCAGAGTAATTGATGCCTTTAAAGCTACTTAGTTCTCAAATTGAATTTGTTAGGTTACATGTAGCATGTTTCAAACTTGTGGCTTTAATGAATTGTATGGGGGATAGATTATCTTCTTCCCTTTCTCAGTACTTAATCATTAAAACTCTGTATGTTAGAGCTTCATGCAAATCTTACCAGAAGGGATTGTCGCGATCTCTTTACAAGAATCGTAAATACAGGAGCTACTTACTAATGTGAGAATATTTTCATCACACAGTTTCTTAAAAGAAATTTGAACCAAGTAAGAATTAATTTAAGGAAGATAAATTTTAAATTCAGCATTATTCAATTAGTTTAAAAATTTAAACTTGAATAGAACATTTAAACTTGAATAGTACATTTTGTAATCTTTCATATATTTCAAAATTCCAAGTTTCTAATAATTTTAAATTAAAGAACATTTAAATATAATTGTAATGTATATGAATTTTACTCTGTATTAATTCACTATTACAACATAACTTAATGTGGATTATAATGCTTAGAAAAACAGTTCTTAAGATAATTGTCTATTGGAAAAGCTGGAGAATAAAATCTAAAGAAAATGTTTACTCTTTAAATAACTTTTAAAATCATTCAAAAGCTCTGAATACAATAATAATTATTTCATATAACACAAGTGAAAAGCTAAAGTCTTAATTAAGAAACAATTTTATGTACTCTATTACTACATTCTAGGTTGTTTAATGAAGATTTATTAGTTTTGAGATTTTTTTCTCTAGTTTTTAAAACAGTTTACTTAATTTTCTTTGGTATTGAGTATAACTGGATTATATCATCATTAATCCAAATTGGAATTAGTACAAAATTTTTGGAATGCTGATTAAAATCATCAGCACCTTGCATGCTGGTTTGATGGATTCTCTGCTGGATTACTTCATTTCCTAATTTCTCAGTTCTCAACATCTGTCAAACTAAATTTACTACCAAATGGCCAAGACCCAAACAAGAAAATGAGAAATGGCAGCTGTAGCACAAGGACCCAAGAGGACCCAAGATCAGTTCTGTCCATTTTCTATTCATAGATAGAAGGATCCCTTTGACAATGTGTCCTTTTATAATTTTATTTATTCCTTAGTAATTTTACCATTTTGTGTAACATTTTTTGATCAAATCCCTCACTCTTTATGCTCCTTTATCTCCTACCAAATTTCCTTTTTTTTTTAAGTCTTTCTCCTACTTTGATCATGAAAGTGTTCTCCGTCCATAGTACCTTGCCTTTTGTAGAACCTTAGAGATTTGCTGCTACCATTAGTAGAAAGATTGTGTGTGTGTGTGTGTGTGTGTGTGTGTGTGTGTGTGTTCCTTCTTCGAAGTTGTTCTCAATGAGACAGTGCTCTGGAACTGGGGATGAAGCCAATAAAAGGAACATGGTAACAAAGAGAATGCTATAGAAGCTGCCTTCTCCCTCTAAAAACATTGCTGACAAATTGTCCCAGCTATAGCAAATAAAGAATTCTGTTACTTTTGTCCAACAGACCCATCCATCTACTGTGGGACTGTGCAAGGCAGCCTGGTTTCTGGTTGAGCTAAGGTTTAACACCCCCACCCCCTACGAACACAGTAGGGGGTCCCCAGGAGAGGATTACCACACAAGGGACAGTAGGCGTTTGCCATGCTCCCGGGAACCACAAGGCAGAAGCTCTCCATAGGTCTGTGACTACCAGTCACATAGCCCCAAGCCCCTTCACAGGCAGAGGTGTGGTCACAGAGCCTAACATCCCCATGTTTTTCCCCTTTTGGCCCAGGTCACCTCCAGCCTGCTGGCTCCCCACTTTGTTCTCAGCTCTTCCACGGAATCCAGTGGGCCTGGGATGCCCAAGAGTTTGGGAAACAGACAGAGCAGACTCCGAGAGGTCCCTAGGACCCCAGGCTGCACTCTCCTACCCCTGAGTGAGTAGTAACATGAGGCTTCTCACGGCCTGACACCCACCCAGCGGTGCCTTGGGGTAAGCTTGGTCAAACTGCCAGCATCCAGCCTCTCTAAGGGGGGCGGACACACAGGACTTCACTTCACCACACCTGCCAGTTAACCCAACAATCCACTATCCATATTACACAGCAATGACGGACTTTGAGAGCTCTCTGCTCTAACACAAACACCCTGGCTGTTGGATCCTCTACCTCTAATCCTCGGTGTAGTTCAACCTTTCCTTGCACTTTTGTGTGTTTTGGAAGCAACTCTTTGTTATGCTTCATATATAAGCTTAACCATGACACCGTATAGAGATCTTCCTCAATATGATCCCTGAAATTAACCAGATTCCACTCTACTGAGAGCCTATCATATCTACATGATTATACCCTCATTGTCATCCACATGCGCTGAATATCTCCTACCTGAAAACACTAGGATCAAAAGTGTTTAAGATTTGCATCATTTTCCCCTGTATTTTAAAATCTCCTGTGTGTTTGTATGTGTGTATGTGTGTGTGTGTGCAAAACATAATTTAAAATGCATTTTAACTTTACAGAAGTTTTCTAGACCCACTTATTTGTGTGTCTTTTCATTTAACTCTTTATTCAACAAATATTCACTTAGTATATTTTGGTGTTTTCTTTTTGTAAGACTGGAGAATTTTGGTGCACAAAAGGCACATATAAATGTACATAAGCAACAACATAAATACAGTCCTGAGTGCTGTGGAGAAGTAATGCCTGGCAGTTGGAACAGGAGGCCGCTCTGATCTGTACATTAAAAGGTAATTGGTAAGAGAGCATGTTTGTTCAGAATACTGAAAGAAGAAAAGTTGTAGCAACTGAGACTTCAACAGGAAATCAGTCCAGATTTAAAAGTTATTTAATAGCATCACGGGAGCTCTGCATGGAATATGTATTCAGTCTTATTCTGTCTGTGTTACTGGTTGTATGACGTTGAATTTTTGAAGCTGTCCCTTCAACTACCTACTTCTGGACCACCATCCCTGAATTTTGAAAGCCTGCATCTTCTGCATCTAAATACAGGGACAAACTGTGGAGCAGACACTGAATGAAAGGTGATCCAGAGACTGTCATGCCTGGGGATCCATCCCATGCACAGACACCAAACCCAGACACTATTGAGGATGCCAAGAAGTAATTGCTGACAGGAGCCTATTATAGATGCCTCCTGAGAGGTTCTGCCAATGCCTGACAAATACAGAAGCGGATGCTCGCAGCCAACCATTGGAGCACTAAGCCCCCAATGGAGGAGGTAGAGAAAGGACTGAAGGAGCTGAAGGGGTTTGCAAAGCCATAGGAAGAACAATATCAACCTTATAGATATTTGTAGAATCTTGTTCCTCATGATCTTCAGATCTAGCATATAACACTTTATCTGGGATTCTTGATCTGGTAGATTTGTAAAGAATCCAATCTGTATCAATGAGATATTCCACACCTTTATTCACGGTCTGTACTCTGCCTGGAGGTTTCTGAAATGCGAAGTGCAAAACATAAGCAATAAGTGTAGTAAATTTTCTCTTTAAAGACGGTACACAACTGCTGTGTCCAGTCTGAACATCCCTGCATCTGGAAGAAGTAGAACCACAAGTATATATTGATTATACATATTATTTCAGGAAAATACAGCACACGTTCCAAATACAAATTAAAAAGAACACAAACTTGTCATTTAGTAATTTTCAATGTAAGGTGAAAAAGTGTTGAGGGCGGGTCTGCTGCTATCTGTATAAAAGATAAACTCTGAACCCCAAGATCTGTTTGCCTTCTGACAAGTGAATTCTCATGAACACAGTTCGGCCTTTGTTGTGTGAACCTTGCTCCCCTATTTGAAGCTATTGCTTAATAAAAGACTGGAGCCTGTGATTGGGCGGTAGAGAAAGAAAGGTAGGAGCTGAAAATTGAGTAGGGGTTCTCAAGAGAGACCACAGGGAGAAGTATGAAGAAGAGAGGGGGGTCTCCATGAAATGGGATGAACCAGGAGCATGTGACTGAGAGAAATACACCCTGAAGACAGACTGATGGAGCAAAAGCAACCAAAGTGAGACTCAGACAGCAAATAACAAGGGACTTATGGCTGGGATGTAGGTAAGCATAGCATATAATCTGCCCAATCTAGGTTTACAGCTTATAAATAAAATACAAAGCTTTTGTGACTTTTATACAGACTAATTACAATATAATTCCTTTACAAAAAAGAAATTCAAACATTTTTCCCTTAAAATAGCAGTATAGGAGAAAATATTTTCTTAGTTCTTTTCCTATTCCAAATTTCATGGCTGAAACCATTGTAACAAAGATTAGTAAAAAGGAAAGCATATTAGTTTATTTATTGTTTTCATTCATTGAGATAATTTTAAGGTACAGAAATCTTACCTCAACTTCTTGAGTGGCAGCCAGGCCGTCTCCATGTTTATTCATTTAAGTATTTCTTACCATAGATTCTTCAAGATTTAAGAACCTTTGTAAACAAGCAGATATGAAACCAGTGTGTTCATGGAATAGATACACACAATTTTTTTTTTATTTTCTAATACACATAGCATAAAACTTTGTTAATAGCACTAGTGTAGTTTTAATTAGAGGTAAATTCAGATTATTTGACATACAGAGAGAACTAATATGGGCTATGTGTAGGCAGTTATTGGTTTACATAGGGGTTTAGAGAATTCATTCATTCCTGTTGTCTGTGAATGGTCTAGAGGCACATCTTGATAGGCACTAAGAAAGACTAATTTCATTTTTTCTTTATTTCTTTATTTCTTCTTCCTGTCTTCCTTCTCCTCTTCCTCCTCTTCCTATTCTTTCTCAAAATTAGGCCAATACAATGACTATTTACTTTTCTCTAGTCTTAAAGTTAAGGATTATTTAAAGGTTACCTTTCCTATGTAAACATGAAGGCATAATATTTATTTTCACGGTACAGAAGACAGAAACTAAGACCAATCTTCTTCCCTACCTCCATCAGACAACGTATAAACTCATGTCACCGCCATCTTTATTCTTGAAATAATGTAAAACAAAGGGAAAATGGATGTAATGGCAATTTCATTTCTAAAGAAAGGAGAGATGTTCATATATGTCAAAGATGAAAGATACATTTATACAAAAGCTTTGATACACATTTTAGCTTTGTGATTTTCTCAATATGTAGCATCATTAAACTGGACTATGTGAATGCTGCATTGTGCTCAGATACTCTTTTCTTTTTCCACCATGACCCCTATTTTCCACAATGCCTAGAATATTTCTCTCATTGGAAACTTCTGATGGAGCTTATACTTCTATAAGCTAGTATCCTTATACTAGTATAAGCTAGTATAAGTTAGTATCCTTGTCTAGACCATATATATATATATATATATATATATATATATATATATATACATACACACACACATACACATGCATGCATACACACACATATATATATACACATATAAACACACATACACACACATATATATGTATATACACATATATACATATGTATACGCATATATATACGCGCATGCACACACACACACACATACACACCCATATGATTGTTCAAAATCTTATCTTTGCATCAAAAGTCAGTCCGTTTCAGTAGATCCATTTATGTTATAGGATTCTCCAAGATGTTGATGAAGACCCAGGTGAAAGGGTTTTAATGCTGAAGCTCAATTTTTAGCCAAGTCAGATATATTTAAGTAAAAGTTCTGTGAGTAGCTTTCTAGTTTAGAGTTTATTTGTTCATGAATGCCTTGTGATAGATATGGTCAGTTTTGCCACATGCAGTAGCCTTACACAGCAAACAATGTGCTTACTGACCGTTTAGAAATAAGAATGCCCTGTTTGCTGCTACACTTTGAAAATTTGCACTTAAGTCAGTATGAATATCTTTCATCCTTAAGTCATGACAAGCTTCTGCCAAACTTCACTCATGTGTTTTTGTCCACATGTCCTACTTAGGAGTTCATCTCTCTGCTGTACACCATGGAGAGAAAGAATGCCTGCCTATGTGAACGAATACTGATAGTCAGAAGTATCTCTTGGAAGACTTGACAAATATTATCTTTGTTCATCTCTTTTGAATATATAAAATAGCAAACAGTTTGGATTTCTTCTTTAAGAGAGGACTCCAAGAATTTGATAATGTTGAACTATTTGGGGGAGGGTCAAGCAGCCAATCTGACATCCGAAAGATACTTATGAAAAGACAAAGTTAGTACAGGAAACAGAAGTAAGGTTGGATTTAGGTCTGCTCTTCAGCAATAGTGCTGATTCACAATTATGAAAGAGTGTCCTCTAAGATCCTTGGAACAGTGACAAAAAGAAAAGGAGGCTGAGTCCAGGATTACTTATGGAGTTCCTCATCAGAAATTCAGGATAAAACTGGTAAACAAGAAATTGCTTTGACTTTGTCATGTTCTAGCTATAGACAAGGGATGCTTTCAAACTGAAGTTCCTATACACAAAATACAGTAATCCATGGACACAAAGAGATAAACACGTGATATTCATGATAGGTGAATGAGCACGTGGATCTGCACAGAAATAGCCAGAGACATGGGTGGGGGTGTCCTGTCTTGATGAAATTGCCCTGCAGCTCTGGTTCATTTACTTTCATTGTTTTAGAATATTAAATTTGATGCGTGTAAGACAAGGTTTTTATCATTTCCCTTTAAAGACAAATGCAGTGTCTCAATGATTTTCTCTTGCTGTTGTTGATATAAAGGCTACTCGTATGAAAATTCTCAAATGTGTCCTTGTGTGAACCTGGACACATGTGAGGACTTTTTTTTTTGAAATTCACAGGTCAAAATGACAGGACTTTGTCTCAGGTATAGAAAAAAACTCACATAATAAAAATTATGCAAAAGCATTTGTCAAGGACTCTGTACTAATAGTCATACTTACCAGGGCCAAACAAATATGGAGTTGTATTTATTTATTATGGGCTTGATTTCAGAAAAAGGCACTATTTTTATTCCAATTTGAGTGGCATCTTTTTTGTTTGCTTAATAACATCCTTGAATAAGGATCTCTTTCCCATTATATATTTTCTCATGCAATTGTTCCTTATGGTTTTGGTTTATGTCTTTCTGTGGTACTTAAGATTGGCTCCTGGCCATGTGCATGGTAATTAAACAGTCATCTACAGAATGGTAGCTCTATTTGGCTGACATTTGTCTAGCTACATTTAGGAGATTAATCTTTATGCCATGGTTCCCAAAGTCTTTCAAAGCTTTGCTAGATTCTTTTACGTTTTCCTTTATGATCTAGAAATGTGAGATTTTAAGCAAATTTAAACAAGGAACAATATGAGGTAGAGATTGGAAAGAGTCTGTATAATATACAAAAGGGATTGCCCTTGAAAACCTTTTACACTACATCTCCCCTCCTCTACCATCCAAGAGTTTAACTGGTCACTAACTTACGTCTCTGGAAACCTGATTCTGTGTCTGGCTCTTTAAAATTTCTTTCTTGTATTTTATATGGTCTGGATATCTGATAGTACTGTGATTTTTTTTTTTTTGCTTAGAAATTATTTGGTATTGAACTTCATTTTTGATCACATAATTTAAAATATAATTATAACACTAAGAAGTAAAAACTGTTTTGAGATTTTGTTACTGAACCTGTGAGTGTTTTGTGGAAGTTGCCTATTTTAGCATTACCTTCTCCTATATATAGGAGTTATGAATTCATTTCATCAAAGACATTTTCAACTTATGATCTATAAATTTGTCCATAACATGCTTGAAGATTCTCTATTTCAAAAGATTGATATTCAACTTTTGGAGCTTCATAGTATATTAATTTATTTTTTACATTTTCCAATTATACACACTCTAAAGAAATGCAATCTATTGCATATACTCATTTATATCTAGCAATTTGCTAAATTATCATATTTTTCAACCCAAATGTCCTTAGGATGGATAATCTGACTATTTAAAAGGAAAGTTCAAAAGACTTTGAAAAAGAAAGGCAAAAAGAGACAAGCTGTAGAATCTATAAGCCTTCCAGCCCACACCATCCCAGTGATGGAAAAATTTACAATAAATGCCTTATGAATGGATTTTCACAAATCCAGCTTTTGTGTTTGTCCTTGGAATGTGTCTACTGCTAAGAAATAGTGTTCTGCTGTGTTCAGATACCAGGTGCCATTCTTGTTGGAATAAGGCTTTGGGGGTTTACGATAGATAGAACAGTAAAATATAACACCTTTGCCCATGCCTCCATCCATACTTCAAAAGAAACAACTCTGTTTGATCCTCTTCCTGGAATCCCTATTGACAGGACATCAATCATTTTATTTGTATACCACTTTTCAGAACCTTAATGTTTTTCATGGGGCCGGTCACATCCTAGTGCCTAACTCAGACTAACACAGTCTTTGTTCAGAGGGCAGGCTTATCAAGTTTGCACTGCTTACCTTTATCATTCAGATTGGTACTTACCGAATGGGAAATAGGGTGGAAGCTTGGTACCCATGTCATTAGGCATCAAACAGGCTGCAGGCTGCTAAGAGACTGCCTGCAACAGGTAAGTAGGTATGCCACATTTCTCAGCAGCCTTTTGTAAGGACATCAGTTGCACAACACACAAATCTTCAGGATGAAAAGTATTATTGAGGACAAACCCCCTAAGAGGCAACACGTAGCAAAGAAGACTCATACAAGTTAGGTGTGTTTACATAAAATTAGATGCAAATCGCACTAATTGCAAAGTATACAAATATTCTATTAAAAAGTCATGCTTCCTCAGTACAACAAAGGAGCCATTGGGAGATAAACGGGTCAGGTCTTCTCACTTTCCAGGTAAAGAATTCATGGACCCCATGACACTTCTCTCAAGCTATCAAGTATGTTTCCTCTGTCTATTCAATAGTCTCATTATACTTACCTGATTACTCCTTATCCTCAGCTGAATGATGCAATCACAATTTAAGCTAGAAATATCCGGGATACTTGCACATATGTATTTATGTCACATGAGACAAACATCTTGTGTAAAATATATTCATATATGAGCATCAGATTTTTGTTTTGAGGCATGATGTCATGTGGATTTCTGGATGAGTTCAAACGACCAGCCATGCAACTATGGTGCAATTTTTAACACAAATATGGAGATATTAAACATCAACATTGTTATTTCCATGGTGCTTTGAAAAATCTCCTAATTCACATTTCTCACATATATAATGCTAAAATACTGTTACAAACTTGAGCAGAGTATATGCATAACTTTTTAAAATCTTGCCTAGAAACATTACAACAGACCGACATGTGAATTAGAAGCTACCTGACAGTTTATACTCAACAGTTATACGATTTGGACACTAAGAATTACAATGCTTCTGATCCATAGTAATAGAATACAGTACCATAAAGATTGTGTATGCTTTCATACACATTTTAATTATTAAAATAACTGTAAATATAATTATATATGTGCTCAAAGTAATTCCTATCTATGCATAAGTATTTTAAAAGATTCAAGAAGTTAGGTATTTTTATTATAAAACATATATTTATTGTAGAATAAAATTTTGGTTCATAATTATATAAATGTGATTGCAGGATGAAGTATTTATTTCAATAGCTATGAAGAAAAAGTGAATGTCTAATTTTTATTTGATTTCAGTGGATTAACTCTTTCGGAAAGCAAAGTCTAATTGTTTTCATTAAATAAACATGTTATGGCCTGGAAAATATAGATATGGAGCATCTAACTTGTGCAAATATTTCCTTCTCAACAAATTCCTCTATTAACAAGTACATGCAGAGACATAAAGCAACCTTTAAGCTACATTTTACTAAGCCCTACAGCAGATGAAAGTCAAATGCAGATGTGGAATGGGAGCCTAACAGATGCTGTAAACGCCATCAGTACCCTAGAGGAATGGATTCCCTATCAGAAAGAAACTTAATTTCAACTATAAAGAATTTGATTATGCATTGTTATACAAAATGTGATTAATGTTTTGTACTGATTAATCAACTACAAAATATATAATTATGCCATCTGTATTTCCAAGCTTCTTGTCACTTACACCTTCTGTGGGGAAGCTGGGAGATGGTGTAGAGAACTTGTGGCATTTGAAAACCTTTTAAACTCTGAGGACATGAGTGGAACAAGAGAAACTAAAAGACTCATTGTAATGGAAAACAACTAAAAATCATAAACAAAGAGAAGCCCAAAGAGCACAGGCTCCTTGTGGACTAGAGACTAGCAGGAGAAGCTGCCTGCCTCCCAACATTGCAAGAAGAGCTCTTTAAGATAAATCACAATTTCTGCACCCCCACACCATGCTTCTGACTTCTGGCTTTTGAACATAACCATTTTAATGCCAAGCAAGGTTTACCATTTATTTCAGAATGCCAACACAATGACTCTGCCCACATTCCAATCCCACATTAGTCAAAGATGCAAATCTAGGATTAAGGTTTATGTCATGACACATATTTATGTCTTTCTCAAAAGTAAACATGGTGCTATATTTACATGTGAATCCTGGCTGGGAAAGTTTCAATATACTTGGAAGTTGCTTATTAAGTTGTATTCTACAGAGTACTTGGGGTTTTAATATATGATTTTGACCTAGATAATGATGGATTATGTACTTCATTGATTTTTCTCATTGCACCATTGCTTGGAGGGGCAAGATAGGTAGAAACAGCTTCAGATCAGTTCTGCTTCAGAGCCTGGTAGTTTTCATTAAAGTAATGCCCTTTCCACAAGAGAAAGAATTGCTCTTAAACTGACTTCTTCTCTTAAAGTGTACTTTTAACCTTGAATATGCATGAGGATCACATGGAATCCATCATATATATTTTCCTTAAGCATAACCGTTCTAGGACAGGTTCCAAATGCCGAGTTGTAGAAGTTCTAGATAACTTTTTATGTTATAGTCACCTGCAATGAGTTTCAAGGATGCAAAGGTTCATCAAGTGCATCTTCAGGTCTCCAGCAGCAGCAGCACTGGGACGCTTTGCCAGAATTCATGAAATTAGTCAGGCTCTGCTGGAGTTTCTCACTTGCTGTTACAGACATAGATCCAAGCTTGGAAAGCACCTACTGAGATTTCCAGGTTCTTGTGTATCCTAGCAAATAATTAAACCAGGGACACAAGGAGAGTGGTAGAACTAGAGTTTATTAAGAAAAAGAAAGGTATTGTTGAGTGTGTAAAGACTAGTAAGCTTGGAAGGAGTACAAACTTGAACTCTGCAGCTATAAGAGAAGTGAGCTTTGTGGGTTGTTCACATAGTACCTGGTCTCCTGAAATATCTTGTTCTTCTTCTGACACATGGTCTGGTTTTGTGTATATAGCCCTGGTTTGGAGTGCTTCTGATCTCCCTTAGCCACTAGCTTATTTCATGTGTTAAGCCTAATACCTACCTTCCTGACACACTATTAAATATTATACTCCAGGTAAGTCGTCCATTGTTTTGCAATGCAATGACCTGAAAGATGATGTCACTGTACATGTGATCCTGAAAACTTCATTCTGTATCACCATAACAGATACAGTTACTATGAGACACATAAGCACTTAGCTTTGTAGATGAAGCAAACAGCTCTTGCTGTGAGTGACTGTGGCCTGGGAACATAGATTCTTGTGTTTTCAAATAGGAAAATTTCAATGGAGTAGCAATACTCTGAATTTTCAAGAGTACCAGAACAAAGAAAGCCATAAAGAATTCCAAATGAATTGATGTGCACATGGGGATGGGGTGTAGTTTATAGCAAAATGTGGAAAGCTCTACTACTGGCCTCACATGCTATCTGACAGCATTTGTATCTGTTTGCTTGCTTGGAACTAGGGTACTGTTCTTACAGTTGGAAGGAAATACTTAATGGTCTCTCTCTCTCATACACACACACAAAGTTAGTTCACACACAATAGCTACTTTAAGACTCAAGTTTTCTCTACATAATTTGGTTCTGGACATGTAATATCCTTACGTCTACATATTACTGAAGCTCTAAGCAGTTACTCATTCTTTCAGCCAATACTTCTTTCTAGGAATTCCCCTTCACATCGTTTTATAAACTGACTTGTGGACTCTGTCTGATGCTGTGGGCTCATGGCCCTTGCTTTGGGTGCTGTTCAACTAAAGTATTCCTGCTAAGTCAGTGCGGTAACTATGAAAATGTGCTGTAGAATTGTTTAAGTCTATTGCAGACTGTATTCTTGTGCTAAATGCAATCTTTTGTCAAAGGTAGCCTTTAGTTTCAGACCCCACAAAGCAACTTTGGTGAATTGCAATCCTGCTTTTATAACAACAGTCACAAAGCAGTACCTATTAGCATTGAGTCTTGAGAGCTCTGAGATTAGCACAGACTAGATCTCAAAATAAACAAATAAATAAATAAAAGAAATAAAGGAGTAGTTTCACTGAATTTAGTAGTAAACAATGTGGGTTAAAGTTCTATGTTATCATTTCTGTATTTGTTTTATTTCTTGACAGTCTTCTTGGAACAATATCAGTCAAATATATTTTGGGTTGAAGGCTTTTTGTTTGTTTGTTTATTTGTTTTCTATTTTGAAAGCCTCAAAGAAGACTAGCTAGGCATTTATTGGCTAAATTGGGTTTGGAGCCAAGAATCCTCCCCACAGTTAATCAAACTTGTTTGGATGCTGTGGCTTCAGTTATTTACTGTTCATACAGCTTTAAAGTCATATGAATAAAGATAAGACTTTACTCATCTGTTGGGCCCTCCTAATTAAGGTACAAGTTTACCATTGTCCAGATAGCCTTCTATGCTCAGAAAACAAAGGGGGATCAGGGTTTCTCCCTCTCTGACCTTGTCTGGCGATCTCAAACCCTTATACACACTTCTTGAGCTTCATGTGGTCTGGGAATTATATCTTGGGTATTCGGAGCTTTTGGGCTAATATCCACTTATCAGTGAGTATAAACCATGTACATTCTTTTTGAGATTGGGTTACCTCACTCAGGATGATATTTTCTAGTTCCATCAATTTTTCTAAGAATTTTGTGAATTCATTGTTTTTAAAAGCCGAATATTATTCCATTGTGTAAATATACCACATTTTCTATATCCATTCCTCTGAGAAAGGACATCAAGGTTCTTTCTAACTTCTGGCTATTATAAATAAGGCTGCTATGAACATGTGAGCATGTGTCCTTGTTATATATTGGTGAATCTTTTGGTTATACGCCTAGGAGTGGTATAGCTGCATCCTCAGGTAGTACTATGTCCAATTTTCTGAGGAACCACCACACTGATTTCCAGAGTGGCTGTACCAGCTTGCAATCCCACCAGCAATGGAGGAGAATTCCTCTTTCTCCACATCCTCTCCAGCATCTGCTGTCACCTGAATTTTTGAACTTTGCCATTCTGACTGGTGTGAGATGGAATCTGAGGGTTGTTTTAATTTGCATTTCCCTAATGACTAAGGACGTTGAACATTACTTTAGGTGCTTCTCAGCCTTTCAAGTTTCCCCAGTTGAAAATTCTTTGTTTAGCTCTGTACCCCATTTTTCAATAGAGTTATTTGATTCTGTGAAGTTCTTGTCTGATTTCTTATTTACTCTTCCTGCTTCCTGTGTGTGGATGAGATGTGCTCATCTAGCTTCTGGCTCCACTTGATTCTGCCTGGTGCTATGCCTTCTTCATCATTGTAAGCTTTAACTTCCTAGAGCCTTAGCTAAAACTGCCTTGCTTATGGTAGCTTGTCACTGCAATCTGAAAGTAACTAAATTGGCCCCTGCAGCTGGTTTGCCCTCTGCTCTCCTTAATGCTCTAGTTACTGCCCTGACTGCTGTTCTCCTGAGTGTACTCAATAAGGCATTTCTGTTCTGGTCTAAAGGACAGAATAATTTCCTACTTGACAGCATTTTCCCTGCTGCTACAGTGGTGGCAGGCATCCAGAATTACACAACTCTTTTCTCATTCTTTACCCATATTCTGATAGCTACAGAATATGAATGGACATACATAAGTAAGAAGCTCCATTGCATTTGAATTAGGTTGGGGGGGGGAATCTTACAATTTTGGAGACAATGTATAGCTTGAGATAGGAGAGACGAAAATGGCAAAGAACATTTAGGGGGCACATAGCTTTTAGAAGAGCAATGGCTTTTCTTCCCCTTTACTTTGAGAAAAGAAAAGTGATTTGATCAGTTAAACTTTTGGCACAGAAAAAGAGTCACTCGTGGAAAGGAATGACATGGATAGCATTGGCATTTAGTCTAGGCTCTGCTGCATAGCTAGCTGGCAACAGCCTTGTGTGCCTGTGCCTGACTCACTATAAAAGTGGCTGCTTGCCCCCTCATCACTCTCTTGCTCTCTTCTCTTCTCCTCTTGTTCTTGCTCCCTTACCCTCTTCCCCCTTTCTCCACATTCCCCACCTTGCTCTCTTTCCACATGCTCTCTCTCTCTCTCTCTCTCTCTCTCTCTCTCTCTCTCTCTCTGTCTCTGCCCTTCTCTGGCTGGTAACTGAGGAAGGGATGCCTTGGTACCCCCTTCCCCCACAGCATACTGCACCTCCACCAGACATATCACTGGCCTTCTTTTCCTTTTCAAAACAACAGATAGAGTCGTAATTTTTTATGATGAATGGAATTTTGCCACTTTTATCTTGTTTTTACAGAAAGTTGTGTGCAAGCTTCAATGCAACTGTGTCATAAGGTTGAAGCTGGGAGCAGATTTTCTACTACCATGTCTCCCAGTGCATGAAAACACTGTATTTAACATATTTATCTGTATCATAATTGTACCAAAATCTAATTAAGCATATTTGATGAAAAATTCAAGGATGACATTTATAACTGGGTTGACTCATTTAAGTAAGGACATGTGACTTGAACCACACTTTTCAGTTGGCTATTCACTACCTAAAAAACAAAATAAATCACAGAGTCTGCAAAGAGCAATGGTGCCAAAGGCTCCAGCAGCTTTGTTGCTCATCCAGATAGTAAAGCAGACTGAAATGCTTGGTTACTTTGAATTTGGAGTTTCATCATAAAGAAGGGGGAAAAGCATTTGCACGAGAAAGAGAAAAAAATCACAACCCAGTGACCTGAGAAATTATAGTTCTAGTTAGAAGATTAGCAAAACAGAAGGATTTCTATGTAACCTAAATGCATGGGAAGTTATGTCACTGGTCTTAGATAATTACAATAAAATGCAGTTATCTTTGTTTAAGACAGTCTTCTTAGTTGTCCCAGGTTCTTCTCAAATACATGACTCTCCTGCCTCATCTTCCAGGGAGACTGTGCTGGGATTGAAGGCAATCTACCATCATATCTAGCCAAAAATTCAAAAGAGTGTTCTAGATAGAAAAAAAGTGAATCAATATGAAATATATGATGGTATCTAGTATAACATGAAGACAGGAATATAATTCACAATTTAAAAAAAACTTTAAAGCAAGCTATAAGAGCCACAAATTGTGATCAACTTGCGTCTGGGACTAAATCTATTCCTTGACACTCAGAAGGGCAAGGCTGGGTACAAAAATCAGCAGCCGTCACACATTCTTAGTCTTGAATTTCACCTTTTAGAAGATTAAATCTCTTTATAATGTCCCAAATTTGCAAATATCCAGCAAAAGGAAAATTCATCATTTGTATACCATTATAATGATATTGTTTTTTAATAATAAACTTAATTCAATTAAGGAATGAATAGAATTATCTATACAGATGTGACATATAATTAAAATTTTACTGTTGAGTGAAAAACAAATCTGAAATATAGTGAGAATGAAGCTACAGGACAAGACACAAAAGCTGTTCAAGATTATGCATGATCTTTGAGAATGGTTTCCCCAAACAGGGCAAATATTGCCTAGGCAGGGGAATATTCCAACAACATCTGCAGTCCGATTAGACAAGAAAATACAGAGAATTGAATGCTTTCCTCAAAGGTCCATTAGATCTTTTTAGTTTTCTTTTAAGAAGTACAAAAAAATAAACTTAAAAGACACCACATAATTCAGCCACAGTGAGAAGCAAAAACAGTAGCAGGGCTGAAGGATAGCTCAGAGGGAAAGCATTTGCACAGAATGTGCCAGGCCCTGCGTTCAGTTATTAGCACTGAAGGAAGGAAAGGAATGAGGGAGGCAAAGGAGAAATGGAGGAGTGAGAGGGAAGGACTGAGTGAAGGGTGGAGAGGAAAGGGGTAGGAAGAGAGAAGTGCTGATGGGATACTGTGTTGCTTATTCGCTCTGTAAACAGTTCAGGATTGAATAGACATGATAATTAAAAAGATATACACCTACATGTGAACATAAAAAGTGTTCCCTTCCTTCTTTTACCCTCCACTTCTTTCCTTATTCTTCCATCCTGTCACTTCCCCTCCTACTCCCTCTCTCCCAGCTTCTCACTATTTCTCCATTTTTTCTGTTACCGCTCTCAGGCATTCCCAACATCCCTTTATCCCCCTCTTTCTCTCCCTCCTTTCCTCCTTCCCTCTCTTCCTTCTTTCCTTTCTTTTTCCCTCTGTAAGTTTGTTGTGGACAGTTATCATTCTGTAGCAGTCTGGCAGCTCACCATTCAGCCTAGGATTCCTCAACTTTTGGTATTTCCTGTTTCACACCCCCAAGCACGGGCACTGCAGGTGTAATCCACTACACCAGGATTTTGTGATTTGAAAGGCTTCTCCATGACAATGAAAGAAAATGAAAGGAAGATGAAATTTTAAGAAACAGTTCCTGTTTGTTGTGAAGTTTTATGTAAATAGATGTTGCTTGTCAGTAATATTCTCTGTGATAAACCTTCCTATGGTTGAGCAAATGAACTCAACTCAAAGGAAATTGAACTATAACTGTTTTCATTAAATTGCCTAATATTGAAAAAACATTATTTCCATATATTTGTATCATTACAAGCTTTTAGAGAAAAGCAAGCACTAATGCCTTATTTCAGCCCTTCAAAGATATCATATCAGACTAACCAATTAACAGAACCATTAAGGAAATGCATTGCAATTAAGTTTACGTTCACCAGAAAAGGCTTGTTGGTAGATAAGAGGAGTCATTACTCGCAGGACATTTATTTTTACATTCTATAATCTTGGTTATCACTATCTTTTAAGATTGACAACATTATGAAAAAATGAAAAAGCCAATATGAAAAATTAAAGGTAACACTTTTCACCTCTACTCATAAAAGAAAATTAACAGGTAAGACGAGAGCACACATACACTGAGCTCTGTACTTTTGCCTCTGTGACAGCTTCAGTGGCATGTAACCTTGGATTGCTGGGAAGAAATTGCCATCTCTCTCTTGGAAGGGAGTAGAGTTGGGCTGAGTCAACTCTGAATTTGGGTTCCCCATCTTGAAGAAAGATGTTTCCTGTTCACAGGTAGGGTGTGGGTTTTTAATAGAAATCACCTGATGCGACTTAGTCCTTGTAACCTTTCTCTCAAAATACGGTTTCCAAACCATTCAGAATCATGTGTGTTTGTAATATGAGGCAACACACATGACCAATATATGACAATGACAGAAAAGCTTGAGGACATGAAGTAGTAATTAAAGGTTTCTGTCACCTTGTTTATAACCAACAACTACACCAACAGAAACAAGAACAGAAACAAAACAAACAAACAAACAACAACAACAAAACCACATGTATTTTTATGGACAAGAAATAGAAGAGAGAGGAGAGAACAAGAAGAGTGAGGCCAGTCCTAGTGTTGGCCTACCCACTTTTCTGACTCCAGTAGGTCATTACAGTTGCATCCAGTTTGCTGAGCCCAGGAGAGCTGATGGGAGTGTTCTTCATTCAAACTGGCCTTAAAAATAAGAGGTGATTTAATGCAAGTAATCTATGCCTGAAGAGTAGGTGATGTGAACAGAAGACTCATGGAATTCACATGGCTACACAAGGTTAGTCCTGAAGTCCTTGAAGAGATAGAACACAGCTTAGGGTGGAAGCTGAGAGAACAACAAACAGATGTCAGAAGTAAGAAGGAGCTAAAAAGCAGGGAATTGTATAGGGACAGGCAACTGCTCACGCAAAGTAACATATGAAAAAAAAATTACAAGGTGGATGATGACACTTAGAGAAATATACATATTATACATTATACATAAATTGTGTGATGTATTTTGATATAAATTGACCCACTACAGACAAAATTAATTTTATGCTAATATCTTAGAATAGTTTTAAACATATTAAATTAAAATAAAATAAAATCTAAACATCTCTTGAGAAAGGCACAATAAACAAAGTTAGTGAATAACAAATAGCAAGAAATTATTTAAATGATCGTAAATGACAAGACTTTTCTCTGGAAAACATGAAGAACTTAACAAATTAGTTAAAAAAGATAACTCAAAAATTTTTGGGCAGAAGACATAAAAGGACAGATGTTCATTACTGATATGAAGAGACATTTAATAAAAATCATCAGACACTGGAAATTCAGATATTTTTTCCTGCAGCTGACAACAATACATGGCATATTGACACTGGGCAAATGATTCAATTTATTATATTAATAAGATTTAAAGACAATATTAGTTTTTAGACATATAACTTAAAATTCCAGCAGTATGATATGATAATGTAATTTGTGTTATCAATGAAAATGGGAAAGGATAAAGACAAGCGAGTGCAGTCTGACATAGTGGTATAACTTTATGCATAAATACTTGCACCTAAAGGCTTATGTCAGGGTTTTCTATGTCTATCACTAAGAAAAAACATCTAGGATGCCAACCAATAATAACAACATTCACTGAGCAGCAGTTAATAAAGTAAATATTAGTGATTTGAATGATATGATTATTCAGAGTAATGACTGATATATAATGTAAACACATAGCATTATATAATATGTATCATATATTCTATATTTTATATATACCAGTATATATTAATAAACATCTGTAAAAATAACAATGCCTGAATATATCTTCCTACAGATTCTGTGATGGTCTCAACCACTGAAGATTCAGTACAGGTTGAACCTGAGTTTTTATGAATGCTCACTTTCAGTTTGACAGATAACTGCACACATGCTTTGTTTTTACTATTCATGGATATTCTGTTTTACATTTAATTTGTTGGTTTTCAAAGGATTTCTTCCTTGAGTGCAGTTTGTCATAGATTTCTGATCTCACCAATCTTTTAGTATTAATGACAATTTGAAACTATCATAACTAATCACAAACAGAATCAGAAAGGTCTAATTGCCACTGGATGAGAGTCTGTCCTCTGCATAGCACTGACTTGTGCAGGGCAGTATTAGGACATTGACTCAGTGTGACATAAGTCATTGGCTCTGTGAGGACAGCATGCTAACTAATGACTTAAAGCCATCATTGTCTAATAGTCTGAGATTCTAGTCACTAACAAATAACACTAGAAAAAAACAGAGCTCAGGACAGGGTAAGATTGTGTTTGATTATTGCATTAGCAAGAACTGAAACCATCAAGTGTCTATACACAGTAGGAAACAAATAAACAGATTTTTACAAAAAGAATAGTACACAGAAAGATGTATAGAAGTCGTGTATGTCATAATGGATTAATTTCAAGGAATATTCTATTTAGAGAAAGTTGAAAAGTCTGATTACTGTTTCAGACCTTTTAAAATCGTGTGAAGTCCATACCTCATTTAAAATTTATTCATAACTAATGGTCAGATAATGATTCACACAGAGTGTTGATAATCTTTTTCCCTTTAAAGGGAAGTGGTATTTATTTACTTAATAAAATGTTCAAAGTAGAGATGTCAAAATGTTTATATTTTTAGCCTGGTATACAATTATTTTTAAATTATTTTTAAAAATAATTTGAATTTTTGTTTACATTTATATTTGTGGCCAATAAAAGTTCTTATCTTTACCAGGACATCAGATTTATTTATTAATATTAGAGAGAAAAGACAGTTTTGTGCATTTGTGTCATGATTAAAATGGAACCTCAAAGACAAATTAATTAAAATAAAGTGGTTTTCAATGATCAATGTCCAAATTTTAATTACAATTCTTTTGCATAACAAATCAGATGTGTTTCTGGTAGTGCTCACCTGTGTGAATCATTCAACTTCCCTGCACCCTTGGGTCTGAGTACAAGAGATATGTACTTCTCCATTGTCGCACACAATACCAATGAATGCTCCATAATACCTCTGCTTAGATTCAAGACTATCCTGTTATGCATATTGATGTTTTTATGAAACATATAAAATTTTTATCTTATAAAAACAAGATGGCTTTAAAATAGAAAACAAAGATATAATGCATTGTCTTAGCATAATTCTATAGCACATAAGCATCTAATTGGTATAATTGGATCTTCCTACACCAGAACTTGTGACTATAGAGCTACTATTGGAATACCTGACCTGATTTTCATTAAAACTCATTAAGAAATTTTAGCTTCGGATTGATGCAAAATCATTGGTCATTTCTGAAATAGCCACAAATATATTTCTGTCATTTTGCATTGTGTAGTTTATGAAGTATTCTCATAAAATTCTCATGATATTCTCAGTATTGACAGTATGAAAAGAAGATATCGGTCAACTCTAATAAGCACTGAAGATGCTTGACATCAAACACAGAATGAAGACTTAGTTTGTTACAAATATAAGCAGATAAATCTTTTGATAGTCACATTAGCTTTTATTTTTAATTAATTGTTATGTGTGTGTGTGTATGTGTGTGTGTGTGTGTGTATGTGTGTGTGTGTGTGTGTAAGAGCTGTTATAGAATGTATATCTGTATGATTTGATCTCAGTTTGAACTCAGTTTGTATGATTCGATCACATTTTATTAGTCAAAATCAGTATAAAAATTTCTTGAACAAAAGAGATAATTAGTTAGAAAGAGTGTAGTAACAAGTCATGATTTAGATAACTTGAATTTCCTTTCTGTTATATGGGAAAACTGCTATATTTTACTAAATAAAGAATGTGTAAATTACATTTTCTTTTTATATTCTAAAATAAATATCATGTGCTTATTTCTTGTCGGGAATACTTATATATCTTGAGTGTGAGAGGAGATTAGATGAGAAAATAAAAACAGATGAAACAGTACCCTATACAGCACATACTCACAATGGAAGGATGGTTCATGAAGTCTTACAAGTCATAAAATGTCAAAAATTATTTCATAGACTAGATTTATGTAGTGAAAACACCATGCACCACATTAGAAGAATATAATCTACTTTTATTTATGTTATTTCTGCTCTCATTTTTTAATTCCAAAAATATGTACATAAAATTACCATCAGTATAGTACATAAAGCTATGCTACACAAAAGGTGAAAGATCATGTCTCCCTAGAGATTTATTTTATGGCAATCAATGTTTGTGTGTGTGTGTGTGTGTGTGTGTGCGATATAACTGTCAAATAAAAAGGCCATGTATTTAGGAGCTAGAGAGATGGAGCAATCTTAGTGATGTGCATCTGCAACTCTATGGCTAGAGAGACAAAGACAGATGGAAGCCTAGACAGAGATCAAGGCTGGCAACTGGTGGGCTTAGGTTCAGTAGGAGACCCTATCTCAAGAAATAATGTGAATATCAGTGGAGGAAAATACCTAAATTAGCAATCAGGATTTAGGCAAAAATATGAGCAAATAATGAATAAAAAATATTAAATAATAACACCCTCTGTGTCTGGCATATGTGTGTGTATGTGTGAGTGTGTGTGTGTGTGTGTTTGGTGTTTCTGTGTGTATGATATAATTTATACTTTACATATTGATTATCAGTGAACATTATGGGTGTTAATATGTCTAGACTACTTTGAATAATGTACAAGTGGGTCAGTTTATTCTTTTTGGATTTATAACAAGAAGTAAGATTCCTGGATTAATTTCCTATGTCTATATATCTAAAATAAAGATTACAAGATTAATTTTGTTCAGATATACACTTGGAAGATTCCTGAGTCATATAGTTAATTTTTGAAGAACCCTCATACTGATTTCCAATATGATTATATCAAATCACATCAGGACTAGGAGTGTTCAAGGGCTCTGTACTAACAAACAAGTTCTTTATCTTCACAAACTGTTCTTTTTCTTTTCACTTCTTTGTTTATAACATAGGTGAGTCTTGAATATAATCAAATATATATGTTTGAATATATGCTTGAATAAAATCTTATGATTATATTTTATGACTATGATACTGAGCATAGTTTTCCTAACATTTGAGATTTTCAAATATGAATATACCATTGTATTGTATTTGCCTCATGTAGAAGTCATCTTTGCTCCTTTCAAATCATATTATATCCTGGTTCAATAAGTGTTATCCTTGTGTGCATGTATTTAGGGCTGACTACTTAGGATTGGAAGCTTATATTTAAAGAAAACTGGATCTTTTTCATTAGTAGCCATTGACTCTCTCTCTCCTGTCTATCTGTCTGTCTGTCTACCTCTGTGTCTCTCTGTGTCTCTCTGTGTCTATGTCTCCCCGTCTCTCTGTCTGTCTCTGTTTCTGTCTCTGTTTCTCTCTCTCTCTCTCTCTCTCTCTCTCTCTCTTTCTCTCTGTCTCATACAGAATCTTACGAGGTCTCTCTGGCTGGGCTGGTACTCATTGAGTAGTCCAGACTCAGCTCAAGTTTTACTTGCTTCCAAATGATGGGGTTAAAGGTATAGTCTCTCACTAAGAAGAAAAAGAGGGAACAAAATTAACTTTTAACACATCACATAAATCTTTCAAAATATGTTTCTTGTCTACTATGCAAATTATTTCTACAAATAATCTCTAATTACTGTGGACTTGTCTCTCAGCAAGCTCGTGCGCACACGCACACACACACACACACACACACACATACACACATATATATATGACTATGTGTCTTGGTGATAAACCCCTTTTATGATAGAAGACAAACTTTTAATTTGTCTTATCCTGAACAAACTATAGAATCTCCAAAACTAATTCTGAGATTGTATCTGGACATTGTTATTTGTAGGAAGTTCATGTTCATTCAATTCTTTATCAAAACTCTGCTTTCAACCCATTCACATGGTGTTGAAACACTAAGAGTTATTGTGAATATGAACAGTCTTTTGTCTTATATGAGCTTCTGCCTCTACAACATCATTTGGCACTGTGTATTCTAGACAGCTTTAAAATACCTATGTTTGGTACTTAAGTATATTATGGTTATTTTTGTAGTTAATTTTTATATTTCAGTGACTTTTTCCCCTGGAACTGCAAGCACCCCGAAGATAGAAAATGTTTGCTGCACCCAAAAAACTCTTCAATACACATCTCAGTCAATCATCACCCACTTCTTGCCCTAGGCAACTTTCCTCTGTGCTCTATCATGACAGATTGAATCTGTCTTGTCTGTGTTTCACACTGATGGGATGAAACAAAGCTAGTCAGTTTTTCCCAAGTTCTTTCAATCCACATGCTGTTTTTAGATTGATTGTATGACCGTGTCTGCCAGTGAGGTGTATTTCACTGTCAGTACACCCCAGTTTGTTCTTTCATTCATCCAATGGAGGACATTATCAAGACTGTTTCCTATTTGAGATGTTTACGAACTGTTTCTAAACAAGTCTGTGCAAGTCTTTGCTGAGACTTATTTTCATCTCTTATCTTCATCACACTTTAACTCTTCTATTATATAAAAGTAAACATTAATTTTTCAAGAAACTGTAAAACTCATCTCAAAATGGTTGATTCATTATTAAGCTCAGGGGAAAATCATGAGGCCCTCAGTGACTGCATGGTTACTTGTCATTAATGTGTCTGCCCATGGTGATTTAAATATCTTATGAATCTATCTCCATAGACTGAAACTTTATATTAGGAAAGGCTAATAACATGTTACATTTTTCCTTGAGTTCATTAAAAATTTCTAAGTATTTGTTCATGATGTATCACATTGATTATTTTTCTGATTGAAAAATTAGGATTGAATAGTCCAATTGTTAGGCAAGACTTAATATATGTATGCTTATCTATCTATCTATCTATCTATCTATCTATCTATCTATCTATATGTGTGTGTGTGTGTTTGAACTTATGCATACAAAATTTTATACTGTTAATCTGGGCATATGAATAACTATTATTTCAGGATCATATCAAAATACTAAAATAAAAAAACCTATTAATTTTTTTGTAATATAACATTATAATTCCTGAACCCTTCATAATGAGATTGTGTTTTAAGTGCCACAACAAAAGAAACTACTCATTTATGAAGCATATGATGAGACAATGAGCTGCATCCCAAATGGAACATGAATCTGCCTCATCCCTTCAACATTCATATGGCGCAGCCCTCTTTCCTAGTACCTTGCTAGAAAAGCTAGCACACATAAACAGGGAAGTACCAGAAGCCAGCAAAACATCTCTATAATTGAACAGAATTCATCAGTGCTTCTCATTTTCACATGACTACAGTATTATAACAGTAAATATGTTACAATACAACACAGATGAATATTTTCTGGAATTTGTTCATAAATTGTTAAGATATATTAATATTTTGTGACACATTTGTTGTCATAAGAATGCTGATCATTTAGGTGGTTGACTGTTTCATTTAAATTAAAAGATCCTATACATATATTCAGGGAGATACCATCTACATCCTATAGTAATTTCATGCCAATATCTTTATCTAATTGTGCTTATGTGCAAATATGAAGAGGAAGAGTTTCTATGTATAGGATCTTTTTTGCTCACAACATATATACAACATATATACTCACACACTCTTGACAAAAGGTCTCAGTTTCTAAATCTAAGTTCCGACAATTAAATTCTTACTAGAAAGGATTGGAGGATTGTACAAGAGCGCCTGGGAGGTCAATTCAGTTAGGCAAGTAATGTGTCACATGGCATGCTGCTTACAGCCTCACCCTTGTCATTTTTCTTCGACAGTCTCTGCCATGGAAATGAGTGACCCTATGACTTTGTTCAGAGACTTTGGTAGTTCACAGTTTTGAGCAAGTAACATATATGTGGAATGCATATCATACATAATTCACTCCACCATTTCTAAGGGTTTCCAAGGTTATGAACTGTGGGTAAATATTGTCATGAAGCATGAATATAGTTGGGAGTTTTAGTATAAATTTGCAATTCAAAAGTATTATTCTCTAAATGGAGATCTTTATTATAATAGTGTTAGATGTCAATTTGTGAAAATCAGGAATCACCTGAGACATGGGCCTCTGGCCTATTGGTGGGATTCATCCTGAGTAAATTAATTAAGGTGGACGGACATAACTACTCTGGGAGGCACCTTTCCTTAGGGAGGGGTTCCTGGACTGAATAAAGAAAAGAGAGTGAGTTGGACATTACATTGCTCTCTGCTCTGATAGCGGATGTAATGTGACCAGCTGCTTCAAGTTTCTGCTGCTTTGACTCACTCTAGTGATGGGCTGTATCTTGCAACTGTAAGCTAAAATAAACCCTTTTTCTTTTAAGGCACTCTTCTCAAATGGTTTTCTCATAGCAGTAGAAAAATAAACAGAGTCACTGAGTCATTATGATTAAAAGATATAATGCTATTTATTCAGATTTCTCCTTTTTTAAATAAATACTTTTGGTGGGATTCTTTATTTGTAGAAAAGTGTTGATGATAACTTAAGGAATAATACAGTAGTTGAGAGAAATGTCCAATTTGAGTTTCAGATCTGAAAAGTGCTTTAAGACATTACTCGACTTTCTTGAGTTCTTCCAGTATCATTGCTTAAGAAGCTTTTAGAACTTCTCAAAGCTGTTTGGAATCTGCATTGCTGAGAAATTATGTATAAACAATTTTGTTCTTATATTTAATAGAAAAACAAAACAAAAACAAGAAAAACAGAAACACCAGTGCCAGGATATCTCTTGTCCTCTTTCGGAACTGTCAGAAGGTACTCCTTGCACTCGACCTTTTCAGGAAGGTGTCCAAATCACAAGCTAGTAACTTTTGAGATGATCCACAGGTTTCAAGCATGAAAACACTTGAATTTTATTTGTTGCTAACTCGAAGAAAAGAAAATCAGTGACATACACTCTCCAGGTGTCACCAGTGCAACTACATTTTGAAAGAGCTAAAGCCTCATTCATAGACTCAACCAAATACACCAAGATACATTAATAAGTGTATTTCAAAAGATTGGCATGCCTGGTTATATAGGGTTTTGTGTTGGCCTGTAGACTGTGCTAATACAGTCAGCATTTGGAGCATGCTCATCAGCATCCTAGCATGGTTCATGCTATTGATCATTTTAAGAAGAGGTAGACAATAAAATATATGGATTAAAAGGATCATTTTAGAGTTTGTTTTTCATGTAAATACCACTTAATTGTTATTTTCATAGGTAAAATTAAAATAAAATGAAATACAAAAATAATGAAGATAATAAAGAATTTAGTTCATTAGCAACCAAAATTCATATTTCTTGCTCAGAACCCTTGCGATTTTTCTTTATGTCAGTCATCTCTAATCTAATACTACATGATAGATCTTCTTGTGATGTCTGCTTCCCATAAAGAAATGTTAAGTAATTCCACTGGGGTTATATTGCCTTTGCATCCTTCATGAACCCTAGCACAAAGCTATGTAACTATTCTGTAATATATTGCTCCATGGATATTTCTTGAGATAATTGGTTATCTCTGATGTTATCTCACAGGAGATCCTGATTCTTATTCCTTTTCCTGGAAGTGCAGACACAAATGATGGATATTTGGCCCATTTCTCATCGATGAGGTACTGTCCACACTGTGTATGTACCATCTTCACCTAATAAAAACTCATGATATTCTGAATTTGGCTTCATGCTTTTCTGCAAGAACTCTGGAGTTCTAGTTTAGCTGCACTGCAATGTCTTACCAACTAGCTTGCTTGACATTTGATTTTTTTTTTTAGCACTAGAAAACGAGGGACATTTTCTTTACAAACCTTACGAGTTTTATGTTTCATTATAATATGGATAAACAGAAATTTGAGGATTAGTAAGTAATATCATTAGTTGTATCTTCAGGGGTTAGCTCTGGCCACCAAAACATCCTTATAAATTTATCACAAAATGGTATGTGAGACATTTTAAATGACTTATGAAAAAGGAATGCTACTGGGCAGCAACCTTCCCAAGAGTGAAGGGTACAATAATCATTGTGCTGGAGAAGAAGACCCGAAGTGTCCCACACAAAGCAGCATGGGGCTCATGAATATTTGAAGGCACCATTTAAACCTGCTATGAACAGGACAGTGCAGTCTTCTGCCAAGCCTACAGGTAGGCAGAGCACAGTTTTCTGAATGAGGTTTATTTCCCTTCATGTACTTCATGAATTAAGCAGAATTCTATCTTGTTAGTTTCTACAACAAAGCTTGTCCTGTAGGTCCAGTTAACTTTTCTGTGGTAGGTTATAAATGCTGTCTTATAAACCCTTTGCTTGTCCCCTTGGTAAAATTGTTCATTCAACATATGCATCTATAAAGCCATCTCACATTCTGGTGATTTCAGTGACCTTATTGCTGCTATCAGGACTCTGTTCAGTGGGGAAAGTAGCATTTTAAACAGAAATCTTCCACTCTAAAGCCTTCTAATACAGAGTATAACATTCTTTGTTGGTCCTACAGTATTGCTCTCTGGCTTTTTCTACAACATTTTTGTTTGCCCTCCCTCTCTCTTGCCTTTCAGGCACAAGTCCTTCTTGTCCTGACTATTTGAATTACTAATTATTCTTCTTAAAACATTACTAAACCTGTTAAGTTAAATGAATTTGACAACCAAAAATCTATATGAAGCATTAATATTCAATGTTCAGTACAGTATTAGTCAGTTTTTCCAGATGCCAGAACTAAGAAGGACCTACACAAACCAACACAGATGTTTTTTATATGAGATGGTGTTTCAACAAGTTGGACTCACATAAGTAGAAGCCATGAAGTTCCCTGGTAATCTGGCGGTAACCATGTAAAGTGGAGGATATGGGATGTTGATAGTTTAGGCCTAGTTCCTAATCTAGGACCCAGGGAATCCACTAATGTGACTCTCTGTGACAGACAACTGAGAAGATATTATATATAAGTTGGTTTCCAAGGCTAGAGAACCCATTGTTCCCTTTTCCAATAGAAAGAATGGAAATCATCCTTTCTCATTTTGATGTAGTTGTTCAGTCCAGGACCCATTTAGTAGATGCTGCCTTTCCACATGGCAGAGAATTTCTCTCCTCAGATCATGGACCTATATATCAGGCTTCTCCAAGAGCACTCAGATATGTCTTTACTACCTGTCTAGAGATAATTTCACCCATCAGGTTCAATTCTATTGTTTTCATACACAAAGTTCTAACAGTTTCATGATATTTGTAGAAGATAAGTTAAACATCATAGAAAATAGAAATTTACCTAAAATTTACATCTAAGCCCCTAGAATAGAGAAATAGAGGGAATGACCCATGTATGTCTTAGGTCTTGCTGTGACAAACACTGAGACAAAGCTCACAGTCACTATAAGTTCACTACACTTACCAGGTGGTTTTTACACCCCTAGTACAATATAAATCCAGGGAGCCTACCTACTGGACACCCATATAAAGAACAGGAGACATCTGTTTCACCCAGTCTACTATGGCTAAATACTTTCAGAGCTCTCTAGTAAGGGGTTAACAATTCAAGATACTTGAATTTTATTGTATACAGCATGGTCTACTATGTTTTATACTATAGTTCAGGTAATGACATAAATGCCAGTGCTCTTAGGTAAAATGATGAGAGAAAGAAAGATTAGTGTTTCGGTATATATATATATATATATATATATATATATATATATATATATATAT
>JADRCH010000133.1:3160809-3194670 GCA_019843965.1 Rhynchomys soricoides | reverse complement strand
TATATATATATATATATATATATATATATATATATATATATATATATTGTATTTTTATATATTTATTTTCTTTCTTCAGATCAATGACCCATATATCAGTATACCAGGCTCCTCAGATATGACTTTACCATATATATATATATATATATATATATATATATATCCATTGGTACTGCCTTTGAATATAACCTAAGAACAACCAAAAACAGGGTACAAAATGAAATCAGGTAAAATAACTCTCCATATATATATATATGTGTGTGTGTGTGTGTGTGTGTGTGTGTGTGTGTGTAAATAATGTATTTGAAGATACTTTGACAAACCTAGTTTATTCAATATTTTAACTGGCTTATGGGTGACATTTATGTTGCTATAATTCTTAGGAAGAGAGTAGATTGAAGTTGTAACTACTTCTATGAAAGAAATTTGTTACTTTTTCATATGGATACTAGATACTGTGAGTTGAAAAGTACCTCTCTGCTATGATTCTCTGTTTTGTTTTCTGTTTTTATTGTTGTTGTTGATTTTAGTTTCTTGTTTTTTTTTATATACAAGCAAAGTAGAAGTTATACAAATTTATCTATCTTCAAAATGTGCGTGCTTCCATAGTATTTAGTTACCTTTTGATATATATTTTGATATATTTTACATACTTAATGGTTTTTCTATGCAACATCAGAGGTTTTTTTCAACTTAAATAGCCTCACAAAGTTCTGTACTAAAAGGAAGAAGTTGATTGAAAGTCCCAGATGATCGTGACAAAAGCTGTTGGTTGATGTTCTGATGTCAGGGTGGCACTTGAACATGGGAAATGTATTCAGCAGTCTTTTATTTTCAGTGTTGCAGCATTTGACAAAAGGTACACCAACTAACACTGGCATTCTCACTCTCCCAAGGCTTAGCTGGGTGTTCCTAGGAATATGGCTTGTGGCATGGCTTTTAAATGTAAAGCAATCAATCCCATGGGACATCCACTTTGACTTCTTCCTCTCTACTTATACATTGGTAGTCATTTCTAGGCTGAGGACAAGATCAGTGTATCACTGTGCCACAACAATCAACTCCCACTTTTCAAATTATCTACTTCTAAACTATTTTTTCTTCCTTGACTCCTTCCTATATAAATCACAATGGAGTCTCTTGCCCATCTTTTCTCTTGGTACCTCAATTCTGTTTTCCAGGCAGAGCAAGTTTCTAAAATGTATACTATGGCTTCCCACTCTGGGGAACAAGAAGTAAATGACTTCCTGCAAGTTAGACCTTCTCATATCTCTGTGTTTTTCAAGATTTGATGAAAATGAGTCCTTTGTGTCCATAGTTGTAGAAATAGAATGAGGTTGTTTTAAGCCATGCCTTTTGAGATTCCTAAATATATGTTACACAGTAAACAAGTTATTAAATCAAGGAGTCAGTTTCTTTGGCAATGTATAATCAACATAATTATTTTAATATCAAAGAGATTGAGTAGTAAATATATTTATATGCTACTTACAATAACACTTGTTGTAAATCAAATGTTCCCTAAATATGAGCCATTACATCATAAAACAGGCCTGATCTGATGCTATTATTTATTAGTTTCTGAATTTCTAAAACATATTTTCTATATGATTCAGCACCTGACCTGTGATTTTTATTTAACAGCTCATTAATCCATGTGTCTATCTCTTCTATGTAACTATTTAACATTTTTTCTCAATATGTAAATATGTTTTCATGTTTCAGGGTCTAAGAAGTAGAGGATTACCTAATTACTGTGCTCAAAATATCAGTCTTTTGAACTGTTTATGAATACTTGGAATATAAGAAGTTTGTTCAAATAAGTCAAAATAATAGACAAGTTGTAATCATCTCTCATTCCTTAGGGATGGGCATACATGGATAGAAGGAATTTTTCTCAGATCAAAATTCTAGAATTTCCTACATAGATCTATTCTACTGAACATGCCTAAATTCACTATTTTGTGCCCTATTCACCAATTTCCTGAAGATGAAACCCTGAGCTTGACTTAGCTAGCTCCTTCTCCTAAGTAGTCATGACTGTTCCTATAGATAGAAAGAAGAGAAATATTCACACACAAGAAGCAATAATCAAAGTGCAAAAAGAAACAGAGGAAGACACATTTTTCTCTAAAGGACTCTGTATATTTGATCACTAAAGACTCTTGTCACAGCTTTTGGATTAAGTGGGTTATAGGTGAAAGATGATGGTCTGTGGTGGGCTCAGCACCTCACATGTACTTCACATTGCATTTTGGTTATGTTATTTGTACAAAGATACCAACCTGAATAAAGAGATCAACAAAGTTTAACCAGATCAAGACATCACCACACAAAGGAAGCCCAGCAATGGAGATCCAAATGGCTCCAGAATCATAAAATTCCATCATCGTGAGACAGCTTTCCTTGGAAATGCTTGAGAAAACTTTTTGTTGAGTTGCTTTCTCTCTCAAATATTAAGGATGAGAAGCAATAATAACCATTGCTGATATTTCTGACAATGAATATTAATCAAATGCAATAATGAGCCCTGATGAATGCTGAGCCATGGTGCTTCAGGTGTGTTCTCTGTTCAGGTTTGTCATTTCTCTACTGTTTTCATACTAACTGTTCCATTTATATTTTTTTACATGCTAGCTTACTATCTCCTGTTGAAATAAAATTGTAGTATATGGAAAAATTTATTATTATTATTATTATTGTTATTATTTTTATTGTTGAAATGATAAAATAAAATGAGCACTGGAAAAAATGATTGAAAATAATACATATGCCAATCTTTTTCTTTAAATTTTTGATACTTTATTTACATTTCAAATGTTTCCCTCTTTCTAGGTCTTCCCTTTGGAACCCCCCTATCCCATCCCCCCTGCTCCTGCCTCTATGAGGGTATTTCCCCACCCACCCACCCACTCCTATCTTCCCTCTCTGGCATTCCCCTACACTGGGGCATCTAACCCCCTCAGGATCAAGGGCCTCTCCTCCCACTGATGGCCAACAAGGCCCTCCTCTGCCACATATGTGGCCAGCACCATGGGACATATGCTAATCTTTATGAAATAACATGTACTTTGCCAAACTGGAAAAATGAAAGTGTCATTTAAAATTAGAAATGTAGAAAATAAATAGTTATTATAAAATAAAAATTAAGGATAGAGAATATAGTTAAAAAATAATAAATGAAAGTACTAATTAAACAACACAAGATGGAAAGAAACAGGATATTTTACTTTTGGAAACTGTCAAAGATTCATTTTCTAATAAACAACAGGCAAAGGAAATTCAGAAGCCTGAAATTTAAAAGTTATGGAGAATTCTATGTCTGAGACATTTTAGAGCCAATGTCTACATGCTTGCTGTGTGTTTTCTTCTACACTAGGGAAACAGGAGACTCTTTTATAAGTAGAGCAAACAATTCAGTGCAAACTGACCAAGGCAAACATTATAAAGCATGATGATGTAATGATTTTACATCCATGATAAACTGAACAGATATATTTCAAGAGGGAAAGAAATGCAGATTGTTGGATACAGCTTGCAATTTCAGTGCTTCATGAAAATACCAGATCATAATGGGGTTGGGAAAATGTATTTCTGTCTTCTAGGATTATAATCTGATATTCTTCACAATGGAGTTTACAAATAATGTGAAGTTTATCTAGTCAAAATTTAAAATTGAGAGTGTCAGAATCATGAAGATTTATAGATATGTATATAATGTTTGAAGATATTCTGCTTCATTTTTGTTTTCCATTATTTGCATCTTTAAATTATGAACAGGTTGTAGTTTAGATTTTTTTGTATAGTAACACTATTTTTTCCAGTGTCATTTGTTGACAGAAAACATTATTTTACTCATTAAAATGCTTGGGTATGATATTAATTGAAAATCAGTATATTGAGGCATAATGGTGAATGCTTGTAATCCCAGTACCTGGGAAGAAGAGACAGGAGGATCCCATAGGTCACAAGTTTTTCTGAGCTACATAACAAGATCAACCCTGACTCAAAAAGCTTTAAAAAGAAATAGCATATGTGATGTTTTATTACATAGTCCCAAGCAGCTGCACCTATGCTGTCTCTGCACATGACTGGTTCTGTCAATGAGCAGTCATGAGCAGTGGAAAAACACATTAAGCCCTCTCCCTCTGGTTGATGCACTGGCTTCTGGTAGAACCTGACAGAGAGAACAACATCTTCATTTGTGAACCTACTGACGAGCATACCAAGCTTCAACTTTCAGTTCCAAACCCATGGATAAAGCCAGAGAAAACAAAACAAAACAGATAAATAAATACAAAATAAATAAAACAAACAACCCCCCACCAAAACAAACAAAGGGACTCTAATGTAGAAAATAACCTTGTGAAGAGTAGCAATGATTGACAAACTGTATTATGTGAAGGTAGGAAAATGTCAAAGAGCAAATTTAACTAATGAAGCATTAAAACTTAAAAAACAATAAAAATACATAAAGTACCTAGATAGCCAGAGGGTGGGGACCTTTGGCTACTACCTTCTCAGAGTCCACATGGCTCTGACATGGTCTATGGAAAGTTTGAGAGGGTAGTCTGGCTAGATAAATACTTTGGGATTACAGAAGTTCAGATAAGGAAGGGTACACACAGGCTTTCCACAAACTCACTTATCATTTGTATTAAAAAGGAAAGTGATAGTTAAGTGTCTGTGAAAATGTTCAGCAAGCAAAACTCTAGCCACCGATGGGACTATCAGTGTTGCTAGTATAAATTAGAAAATGCTAGACATACAGTTATCATAGTATTCAGTAACAAACTAAAAATGGGTATGCAAATAAAATTGTTCATGTGAGGGTCCATGTTATGAGAACAAAGTCAAATAATTAGTGGTAAGAAAAAATGTCATATATGCCAAACACACCCAAAATTGGCCATTTAAAAGAACAAAGGGAATATTGAAACAAACTGTTTCACAGATGATCCCAAAACATGTTAAGGCGATGACACCAGATAAAAGTGCTATTTGCTATGTTCTTTCCTTTATACAAAAAGTCCTGGATGAAAACAAGTATTGATGCAAAAAGCCAAGCATTGCTTCTCAGGTCAGGAAGGAGTAATGTATAAATGAGCTGCTAAATGAGAGATTTAGGTTTGAAATTTGGAATTTTACTAAAAGATGACGACTCTGGCCACTGTACAGTTTTTTTCTACTAAAAATATGCATACCTCAAAAATGGTACAATTTATTTTCCATGAATGATAATCTGATAAAAAGATGAAAACAGATAGTATCAGATTCAGGAGACATGAAACAACTGTGTATGTGCACAGCTCAAGTTAATTTCATGAAGGCTTTTAAATCTCAATCTTTATGTCACAAGACTACTGGCAAACCATGGCTACAAAGATAAATTTGAAATTAGAGTCAAATGGAAGGAGAGTAAAATTAGAGAGGATCACAGAACAGAAAAAGATAACATTTTTGATGAGGGGGAGGGGATAAAGGTTGATTGGTTGTGAGAGGGAAAGGTGTGCTGAGGAATGTGTGAAATGTGCAAAAGAGCCATGTGGGACAAGCTGTAATTAAACATGCATGATAAGCTGGCATCAGCCCTGCAGTAAGAGAAGAGAAGAAGCTTTGCAGGGGTGCTGGTGGAGCCCCTCAGAGAATGCAGCCTTTTATGGAATTTAAAAGATTTTACCATATCATATATGTTTTGTGTTTGCTCAGAATGGGAACATTTTTCATTTTTATTAGAGAGTTGAGGGAATTCTCAGACTCTAAAGATGCATAAAAGACATTCATAGAGAAAAGAAGATGGCTTTCTTGAAATTTGCTGCTTAAGCACTAAGCAGGCTGTCCAGAGAACACTTGTGTACAGAGGGAGTACTTTGCTTTAGGAGCATGCTCCATCCAGGTAGTGAGCTCTGCTCCAGCCCACTCATTGTTCTTAGTGACTGATGCTCAGGTCCTTCTTGGATGACACACAAAACTATATATATTCATAAGTCATCAAAGTCAAAATAATAGCAACAATACCTTTATCTTTAATAAAGTCAGGGTTGGGGATCAGTTAATAGATTGGCTATCATGCAAAAGACCCTAGTTCTGTTGTCCACTGCCTCATCAAGCCTACATGGTGGGACACTTCTGTAATCCTAGAACTTAGGAAGTGGAGACAGAATGATCAGAAATTCAAAGTCATCCTCATACAACGCTTGAGGCTAGCCTGGACTGTATGAAGAACCTATTTCAAAAAACGAATTCTTTCCATCTTCTGAGGTCTTCTTCGATTTCTTTCTTCAGAGACTTGAAGTTCTTGTCATACAGATCTTTCACTTGTTTGGTTAGAGTCACACCAAGAACTTTATATTGTTTGTGACAATTGTGAAGGGTATCATTTCCCTAATTTCTTTCTCAGCCTGTTTATCCTTCGAATATAGGGAGGCTACTGATTTGCTTGAGTTAATTTTGTATCCCGCCAGTTTGATCAAGTTGTTTATCAGATGTAGCAGATCTCTGGTGGAGTTTTTGGGGTCACTTAAGTATATGATCGTATCATCTGCACATAGTAACATTCTGATTTCTTCCTTTCCAATTTGTATCCCTTTGACCTTTTTTTTTTTTTTTTCCTTTTGGTCTAATTGCTCTAGCTAGAACTTCGGGTACTATATTGAATAGATAGGGCGAGAGAGGGCAGCCTTGTCTAGTCCCTGATTTTCCAGATTTCTCTTAACAGAGGAATGGATACAGAAAATGTAGTACATTTACACAATGGAATACTACTCAGCTATTAAAACCAATGATTTTGTGAAATTCACAGGCAAATGGATGGAACTTGAAAATATCATCATGAGCGAGGTAACTCAGTCACAAAAGAACACACAAGGTAGCTACTCAGTGTTAAGTGGTTATTAGCCCAAAAGTTCAGAGTACCCAAGAGTCACTTCACAGCAACCATTGGGCTGAGCATGAAGTCCCAGATGGAGGAGTTGGAGAAGGGACTGAAGGAGCTGAGGGAGTTGGCAGCCCCATGGAGGGAGAAGCAGTGTCAACTGGTCTGACCTCCCGATGTTCCCAGAGACTGGATCACCAACTAAAGAATGTACAGGGAGGGACCCATGGTGCTGGCCATATATGTGGCAGAGGAGGGTCTTGTTAGCCATCAGGGGGAGGAGAGGCTGAGGGTGTTAGATGCCCCAATATAGGAGAATGCCAAGGAGGGAAGATGAGGGTGGGTGAGTGGGTAGAGGAGTACCCCCATAGTGGCAGGGGGAGGGGGAGGAAGTGGAGAGGTTCCAAAGGGGGAATCTAGAAAGGGGGAAACCTTTGAAATGTAAATAAAGTATGAAAAAAATAAATTAAAAGAAAAAATTCAAAATGCCTTAAAAACAGTTTAATGAGGAAGACAGGAAATTATAATAGAAGATAAAGGAACCATTACTGAAGCATGCACACAGCAGGCACTCCTATTTAGCCAATAGGAACTGAAGAAAGAGGTCATTTGAAAATGACATGGCATAGTGCTAGGAAAATGGCAAAGTACTTGCTCTCTAAGCATAAATTTCTTAGTGTGGATTCCCAGAAGAAAAGAAAGCCATGAGCATACCAATGTATACGTAGTAACTCTCTACAAAATTGAAGAGTCTGTAATTCAATCCCTGGTTGGAAAGACTGGCAGATCGCTGTGACTGACTAGCTTGCCAGTATATTCTCAAAATAGATTTAAGTTTCAGGTTCAGTGAAATACTGGGTCTCAAAAAAAAAGCACAGTAGAGAAATAGTGAAAGAGAACATCCTGAGATCAGACTATTGGTACTCCAACATATTGTTGAGAGAGAGAGAGAGAGAGAGAATGAGATTAGAAAAGTAAATTTTAAAGTGCTAGAGATGCATGTGTGCATGTGTCTAAAATCTCTGACACAGGTTTTTGAGCAGAGTGTCCTTGACCCTTGGGTGGGTACCAGTGAAGCTTCACAGCAAGAGTTGCTAGCTTGATCATTATACTTCTAAATTACACATCAGAAGGAAATGAAGGAAACATATCAGAGGTGTAAAAATGTAAGCAAGAAGAAGGTCTCTGCAGGTATGTGAAGGAGAACAGAACCCCAGTTACACAGGTGTCCAAGTAAGGCATAATGGTCTTGCTCTCTCTCCATAGAATACAACTAAACAAACAAATAAAATCAGAAAACCAACAAATCAGAGACAAAATGAAACAGAATAAAAGAGGAACTGCGCGCGCACGCGCACGCAAACACACACACACACACACACACACACACACACACTAACAAAAGTGGAAATAATACTGTATAAGCCAAACACCAGTAAGAAAAAAATGCACAAATAAAATAATGAGACAAAAGTCTACAGAATATCACTGAGTTTATTTTGTATTGGCCAGGTATAACTTAGCATGGGGCCTATTCTAAAGTCTGGCTAATATAATATGTGAAAATCCATTGGAGAAAACTAAATTTTACTTTGCAAGCTGATGTGAAATGTAGATAGTTTCTTGTTTGAAGTAGAAGTTTGTGTGCCCCTCCCCCTCTCAGCATTGAGAACCTATTTTATTTGAAACTGCAGAGCCTGTGCATGCTTCCACAGTGTCTGGGAGTTGGTACATGTCTCAGTCCTATTGAGAATGGAAGGCAGTGGTTTACTTGGGGTCGTCCATGGCCTTCTGCTCTTACCATTTTTCTGCCTTCTCCTCGTAGAGCCTTGGGCAGAGATTCAGAAAACTGGTCACTGCCATCTATGAATAATAGTAACTCGATCTGAGGATATTGCTTGTAATTCTCCAGAAGAGGATGAGAGTGTGCCATAGCCATTAGTTTCAGTAGAATAAAAATTGCTCATTCACAATTTTGTGTGTGTGGTCTATGAGCTGTAAAGACTACTTAAGGTCACTGCTTCATACAGTATTAGGTAAACATTTAAGAGGTAAATACTTTTATCCATCTTAGCTTCCAGCAAAGAAGTAGACCATGAAAACTCCAGAGGGCTGGCGTGATAGATGCTTTTGCTTCTATTATTTTCCCTGAGCTGAGTATTCACTAATGCTTTGTGTAAATGCAGGTAACTGGACCATGTTCACTGTGAAGGAAGAAAAGTAGATGCATCTGTTAAGCATTCATCAAGTATAAGTGACTATATGCACATAATATGATAAATATGGCCAGGAAACAGAAGACAAAGGCTATCTCTCTCCATGCCCATGAGAACTCCTTTAATTTATGGCAAATAAACACATCTACGAAGCCATGAAGTCACAGCCATGAGGTCACCAGCCGGTTGTACTGAGAGGGAAGAAGAATAGTTACTGCATTAACATGTGACTCTTAACACTGATTGCTACCTAATATCTATGATTCTTGTGTTTATTTGCTAATAACAGATAGCTATCAAGTTTTTTTTTCCTCAAGTACATTCTATGTTAATTTTGTCTTGTGACTCCTGTCACCTCTGAGCTATGTTAGTAGATGTCCAGTGTAAGTAGGCAAATTAAAATCTCACTCTACTGGTGGTAAGGATGATGCTTTCAGGATTTTTTTTTTTAAAAGTATTCACTTTATATTTGCTCATGTCACAGTTGTGTTAATAAGTCATTTGAGTTCATATGTTAAGAGGATCAAATCTTATCTTCCTTGATGTCATTATCTCTCTAGCTTTCTGTTATTTTTGATTTTGATACACAGTTCTTGCATATATATTTTGTCAATGTAAAGCAGTTAAATTGTCATGTGTCTTCATTTCTGTTTCTTCCTTCTGTTTTATAATTTGTGCACTTCTGCTTGCTTCCAAGCAGGGAACGATAAAGATGCAGTGATTTTAAATGTCTTGCCTGCCCTGTCTACTTAGTTCACTTGGTTTTAAAGAAAAACAAAAAGGGTCACTGACTCAGTGGACTTTCAAAAAGGTTATTTTAATGGAGGTAGATATGCCACAGTTAGCATCATTTCTCTCTCTGTGTTCTTGGCCACTTAGGAAGCAGGGAACTCAAAGTTTAGTAGGACTTGGGGGGTAGTTTTGGGTGAAGACACAAACAAGCAAACAATACACAAAGCAAGCCAGTGGAGCTGTCTTTTTATCCAACTCAAATATTGACAGTAGTCTGGCACTGAGCAAAAAAATAATAATAAAAAGAAATTTTAACTACTAATATGGAATCTTAATGCAGAAATGACCAGAAACATCAGACCTGTTTTCTTGCTTGCATGGGTAACACATCTCCATATACACATATGAACACTGTATCTTCCCACTGCCAGGGAAGTGTTGAAGGTGAAAAAGGAAGAAAGCCAGGACACGTCTCTGCCCATTAAGGGAATTAAAGGCTTTGCTATCCCTGGGCGAGTGTGATTTAAGGGCTAATCAGCACCATGGTCCTTGCACATTATCTAAGAAAGTGAAAATCACTGGCAACTGTGTCTGTGCTTGGCAGCTCCAGGGGAATCTCTGCAGGCCCTCTGATAACTTTTCATGCAGTGCTTGAATATTCCTCCCCGTGTAATTGGGTTTGTTTGCAATATATAAAAAGCAGCCCGTGGCTAATGGTCTGATGCATTCTGTACGTGTTTGATTAGGACAGTTTACTTGGGCAGAGGGAGCATTGTATGCCCCTTCTGCAGTGACAACATGAACTGCTCTGTTTGCTCTGCACATTCCCATTAGATCACTCAATGGCACGCAATTCACATGTCTTTAGAACATTGGCTCCAAATGAGTCATATTCAAAAAAGGCTTTATTTTTAGGCCATTGAAATCAGAAACAGTATCATCGAGGAGATGATTTTAAAAGTAGATTTAGTTCATTCATGTGGGGCTCATAGACTCTTCTAGAAATTTGTATGTTGATTGCTCTTCAATGCAAGGCAATGATTTCTGTTGGAAAAAAATATATATCTGTGAAGTAGTTTAGAAGAGTTCAGGCAAAAGAAGAGAAGACGAAAAATGTAGAAAGCCCAGATAATTCCTTTCTTCTGAAATAGCTAGATGAACTTATAGTAATATTTCTGTCCCTTCTGAGGATGGCACCAAGCACTCTGAACAAGAATCTTGCAAACTGCGACTCATTCCAAAGTGCCATACCTGCGTGAGTCATAGTGGCATGCTAAACATAGAGAATGGGTACTCACACTGTGTAAGAATATGGAAGAAACATTTAATTAGGGCATATCATCAACCTCCTTCTGCACTGCACTCCACCACTCCACTGATTTGAATGTCATGGTAGGTGTGGGAACCTGTATCATCTTCTGGTCTTTGTCCTGGTGCTGTAGTGCCATACTCTCGATTATGACAGCATTATCATTCTACTTGAGCAGCATGAGCAGTGTGAGAATATAAAAAAAAAATGGTTTCAGTCAGTTCTCAAGAGTGTAATATTGTTGTTGTCACAAAATTAGGATTCCCTGCTTAACTGTGTTATTCCTTCATTCCCTTTGGTCAAAAGACTTCCCTTAGCCACACATTACATATTTCCACCAACACATCCTCCCTTCCTCTCTCTTGGGGAATTTTTGTCTACTTCCACTTTCTTCCAGGAGCATTCACCATCTATTACTTTCCTCTTCTCAGGCAATTATGAGACTTTAGAAAGTATTAAGAAATTGTGTGTCAGAGTATGGTCACTTTCACAGGCACAGTGACAGGAAATCAATTGTGTTTGCCCTTTAACCTGATGTTATTGTCACCTGCCAGTCATGACGACATGAACAGTATAAGGAATGGTGGCTTAGAAGCAGAGAAACTAGAATACAATAGAAAATCTAGTATACTTTGGATTCAAAAGATATAACTCTTAATTGCAAAGGAGTTATTAGTGGGTTAATTATGCTCAGTCTATCTAAATATCCATTCTTCTTTGTAGCAAATGATCTGCTGCTATTTATAGTCAAATGGTGTTTGATAAATGAGCACCATCAGGTAGTTTTTAAAACAGCCACCATGTAACTCCTCAATACGGTTACAATCCTATTGAGTTGAGTGAGAAGCTAAAACTAGCTCTGACATTAATGTGATCACCACTAATAGAGAGCAGGACATGTCCAAGGCCTTCATGGATTGATGTGGAACAGTGTTGGTCAGTGATGACAAGAAACTTGAGTTGCTCATCAGACACTTGTTTGTGATTCTTCCTTGTGAAAGATTAATATTACACTAGAAATAAGTAGGTGAGTCCACTCGCCATTACTGTTTCTTATCAGAACTCTGATGAAATGCTTTTGATCTTACACAAGCACACATGCATTTAGTACAGGATGGGAATTATGACTTATTTTTAATGAAGTATTTGAAAATTTCATTTAAGGAATTTCCAAATTAAGAGCCCAAAAACTAACATATGAAAACATCAAAAATTCAATAGACTATTCAACTTCAGATGAGAAATTTTAAAAAGTTGTCATAGTTAGACTAGTCCAGCTAACAGATACAATGGGCTTGAATTATTTAAATTGTTTTCTTAATTCTGAGTTAGAAGGCAACAGGGATGGAGAAAAATCCATGTATCTTCTCTATAAATTTCCTTCTTGATTATATTGAGTTACAGCCATTAATCTTTACATAAACCAATTTTTTTTTTTTTTTTGAGACAGGGTTTCTTTGTGTAACTTGGCTGTCCTGGAACTCACTCTGTAGACCAAGCTGGCCTCAAACTCAGAAATCTGCCTGCCTCTGCCTCCCAAGTGCTGGGATTAAGGGCGTGTGCCACCACTGCCCGGCTTAAACCACATTTTTAAACAGATAGAAAGTGAATAAGTCAATATGCTAGAAGATGATTAAAACTCAAGAAGCTCCAAAAACACAGAATAAACAACGGAGTCCCAAAGATAAGCACACAAGCAGAGGATAGAGCTTCCATATGAGCACAGATCTAACAGAGCATCATTCACTGGGAAGTACAGAACACTACACAGAGTGGATTTGTGAAGCAGGAGGACCACACTTTACATTGCTTATAAAAACAAAGGCAGTTTTTCTTATAGAGATAGAGATAGAATATGGAAATAGAAAATAATTATTTAACTCTGGTATTGTGGCACAGCTACTGCTTTCAGATCTATGTAAGGTTTTGTAATAAGACACATCACATAAAATTGTGGTCATGTAGATGTAGCTGAAAAAGTCCCTGTTGAATCATGACACCCTTCGCATAGATCATTTTTTATATATATATAATAATAGTTTACAGAAAGATTCTCAAATTTCAGCTATATAAATAAATATAAATATGACTAGCTCAAATATGTATTTCAAAATAAATAAACCATGTAGAATAAGAATATAAGTATTTTGTACACTTGATGTGTGTTTTTCCTGAGGTTCATTACATAGAACAAAACTATGAAAATATAGGCTAAAATTTCAATATATTGAAGCCAATGTAAAACTGAATAGAGAAAAAAAAAGTCATCAAAATGTTCTGTGTTTATAAAACCACTAATTTGTACTGTAATTTTCCAAGCTATTTTATCCTCTATATTCATTCACTGACCCATATGGACTATGTATAGCCCTGCATACTTAGATCATGGTAGTAATCCAGACCCTTAGGGTTTATAAAAGGAACAGTAAAAGCTCTATTGTGCAGTAAAAGAACATAAAGGTAGGTGTTGGTAAGATTCAAACAGCAGGAAGAAGGAGTTACAGTCATCACAATCACTTTATCAACAATTCTATTTATTTATCTATTTATTTTGTAGGGAGTTGTGATACCTTCACATGGGATTTTTGAACTTATAATATCATCTTAAATGGATACTTCTATAAATGACCATTTGTGAAGAGTTGGGTCAAACTACCTTAAGAACACACTGCAGCCCTTTCTTGGTGATATTTTAAGATCGTTAAGCACTTCCCCAACTTGATGAGTAGCCTAGAAAATTAACTGAACCCGAAGAAGAGTATGATGACTTTTCTTAGAGCTGGCTGACCAATCCCTATAAGCCCACTGGTGCTGTGTGGTACTGAGATGGCATGTAGCTTGTTGTATTAACTTCTCTACATCTCAGAAAAGAAAGTGCAAATTGAATTGATTCAAAGACATTCAGGTGATACCAATCGGGAAACACCTGTAGTACTATTCTAGGGGGGCGTTTGTAGGGGACAAGTACACAGATGAGGTCAAAGAGTTCCTCTAGTCTATGAGAAAAGAGAAATAAAAAAAAGCGATTTCCCTTTTTGATAGGTTTATAGTAATTCCCTTCCATTTTCACATCAAGGATATTGAAATGGAGATGACATCTGCCGTTACAATAATCTTTATTTGCTGAATAGACTACAAAATTATGGCACTGTGAAGGTTGTATAAATTGTAATGCTAAGGTAAAATAATTCCGTAGGAATGTTTTATGTATGCACATATACATTTGTGAGCATATGTGTGTGTGTATTTGTGTCTAGGTATACATGAATATGTTCATGCATGTGTGTCTCTTCTATGTATGTGTGAATGTATGTGAATTTGTGTGTATGTGTCACTATATATATATGTATATATATATATATATACATATATATATGTACATTCATGAATGCATGTGTGTGTGTGTGTGTGTGTGTGCGTGTGTGTGTTTGTATATGTATATATGTTATGGTGTAGATCATATTACTGGGTGAATTATTTCTATCTTCTTTACTTTCTTTTTGGTTTTCTCGTAGCCACACATCACCATCACTGATATTAAAGAGTTTAGAAGTTCGTTAACACTCTGCTGTCATTTGAAGTTCTGAAGCATTTAGACAGTTTTAAAGCTTCTGAATAATGAAGATTGTAATTTCTAATATAAATAGACACACTAACCAGTCCGTCTGTAGTCAACAAACTCTATTCTCGCATTTGCACTTAGCTTTGCTTAAGGATGTTATTAAATTCAGTGCCATGGTGCACAACCCCTTTACACAATGAGGAACAGGTAAACAGCTTTATTAAGTACAAGGAAGAGATTCTGGTTAGATTTTAGAAGAAAACATTAGGAAGTTACATATGTGAAGTCAATATATAATTTTATGACTCAGGAGTGACTTGCTAAGATTCTAGGATACTAAGAGTAACTAACATCAAGGGAGAAAACAACTTAAGGTTGGACATTATGAATTTGTTCTTCTCCTATCCACCTTTTAAAGTTATTTTGGTATACTTGAGTTCATTGCTGGAAATACTATAAACAGGTCACTTCTGATGGAGCATTCAAATACCACTGTGAGATACTCCTTATTCTCTTTCTTATTACAGAATCAAGCAGTGAAATGATAGAGCCTCTATCACGTGTTCATAGACTGAAAATTTTTCAGATGCTTGGACTTTCTGCTGAAAAAAAAAAACCAGCAGTTGTTGGACTAGCCTGACCACAGGCCATAAGCCCTCGAATACATTCCCTTTTAGTATACATTCATATCCATCCCATTTTGATATTATATTTTGTTGTGTTTGTTTGTGCCTAAATGTGTCATTTCCAAGAGAAGAATTTTAAATTGAAAGAATAAAACTGACAATAGAGATTGACAGAATGTTGTACTTTATAAGTAGAAAGCCTAGCAAAATGCCAAGGTCTATGTTACCTTAAGACACAATGGTCTCTGAGTCACATATTATAAAGTATGGGTGTGTTGTAGTGTGTAGTATAGATTGTGCCTAGCATGCATCAGCTGCAGCACGAGGAAAACAAAATAAATCAAACAAGCAAAAAAGTAGAGAGAGAAAATTATGCTGATAGCAATTGTAATGACGAAACAGTGATATACAAGAAATATGTAAAATTTTATATGTTCTGTCTCTACTAAACCTGAATATACTTTAAAAAAAAAATTAGTTAAAGTAATGGGAATAAGCTGTTTAAAAAGATACTTGGAGCTTTTCTCATTTATCTTTTAAAGATACCTAGTCCTGGTGAATATCCTGTACCTGTCTTCTATTGCCCACTCTATACTTGAGCATGGCTGGTTCTCAGGTACTCTTGGAATGCTCTTCACATTTGAGAGCATATCTTGCCCCAGTCAAACCTCAGAAAAGATAAGAGAATCACAATCATACAACACAAAGCATTAAATTAAAAATATTTAGAGAGAAGGAATCCAGAGAAATCCTAAATATTTAGATTTTAAAGAAAAAAAAACCCAAAAGTCAAAAAAAGAGTATTAAAAAAATATCATATTTATTGCTTTAAATAAATATAAAGCAATCCATTGAAGTTTGAGGCTAATAATGATTCAGGAAGTAATTTTAACACCAGTGAAACACTCATATAGTACAAATTATAACCTCACCAAGAGGAATGAAACTGAGAATAAGTAACTTCCATGGAGTGGAAGACACAATACTGTGATAATGGTTATTCTTTTCAAATTAATCAATTATATCTATCACAAGTTGAACAAGGGTTTTCTTATAAAAAATTTGAAAATGTAGTATTAAAGTTAGTATGTGAAAACAAAGAACAAAAACTATGTAGAACTATTTTGGGCTGCACATGTTAGTCTACTCAAGTTTTCTCAGTACTTGTGTGGATGCAGGAGGATGCAAAGTTGTAGTGAAGACGAGCTCCTAATGCACATACAAACCTACAAGTATAAGAGTGAATGATGATACAAACACACACACACACACACACACACACACACAAACACACACTCACATGTGAATGGAACATGTGATTTTCTCAAAACACTTGCTCAAATGGTATAAAACTCAGGACACTGGAATTTGCATGAAGACAGGTTTTATAAGGAAAATAATGAAATATTAGACTAAAGATAAAGTATGTGTTAAAATTGATCGAATGTTTTTCAAACTTCAACTTAAAACAGTTTTAAGAAGTTTGTTTAACTGAGATCTACATATAAAAAGATTAATGTGAGGCTCTTCTACAACAAATAAAGGTTAATTCAAAATGATCCCCAGACCTAAATGAATAATTTAAATAATATTATGTTGGAAGGAATGTAATGACAAAAATCTCAAGAAATTTAGATTTTTGCAAGGTTTTTGAGTACAGATACAACAGTTAAATTCAAACATAAAAAAATTAATAAATTTCTTTTAATACAAAAAGGAATCATTAAAAGTTACAAGCCACAAATCAGAAAAAATATTTGCAAATTCTGTAACTGTTAAAAGACTCACAAAATACATAAAAGTATATATTTTGTCTTGTCAACATTAGGGTAGAAATCCATATAAAATGGGTAGGTACCTGCAAATTCATTCCATCAGAAAACTTAGGCATATGACTATGACTTAAACATTTTAAAATATGTCCTTAAACTAGACAAAGCAAACTGAAACAAGAAGATGCAGAGTTCTCCCAACCAGTATAGCTACAATTACAGAACTCAGTAAGAGGCACACAATGTCTTGTTTTTTTTTCTACTGTAATGCATGTACAACTATATTTATATAAAAAAAGGTTTATAAAAAAGAAACAATATGAAGGAGAGACAAAGAGAGACAGATAGAAAGAGTAGGCAGAGAAGGGGGAGAATATTGCCATTTACTAGGAAAGAAAAAAGAGATGAGCTACAAATGGGTGCTCGGGGACTTATGTTCTATCAGCCACATTCATTTGAGTGACAAGTGTCATGATATGTGCTGGGTTTTTTCCACTTTCCTCTACATATAATGTGAAGCAATTGAAATATGTGTCTTTTCATTTTTAATTTCAAGAAATAAGTACTTTGTTTGCAGAACATGATCTTATTTTCCAGGCCAGGAATTGTAGGAATGTGGTGTGTGTGTGTGTGTGTGTGTGCTTGTGCATTCACACGCATGTGTGTGTCTCGTTGTCTTTCTGTTCCCTTTGAGCTTGTTCTTTCAATGGTGCAATTATTTTAAAAGCCTCCAAAGTCACAGTTACTATAACACATACCAGTAAGAGGTCATTTGCATTTTTTCAAAAGCATCTTACTCTTGAAGTGGGTTTCTTTGAACATATTAAAATGTATCCTCTCACTGTCTCACAGGGACCAACTCCACTCATTCACAACTGTCCTTCTAAGAGAGGTACTTTCATTAAAAAGGCAAACATTTCTGTCCCCAAGTTAACTTTTGTGTTTCGATGAAGCCTTAGAAGATACAAGCTCAGTTGGGAAAAATGTAGTGAGATTAGTGAGGGAATGTCAGGACCCTGATATGAGAATGGACTTTCAGATATGCTGACATGTGATGTTCCTACCAGTAGATGACAGGAGATACTAATGTCTTTATGGAAGCAAAAGGAGTGATGATTTTTATTTATTAAGTTACCAAAATTTAAACAGACTGATTTTTTCCTTACAAAACTCATCTTTTAATTAGTTCAAATGAAAAGCACTTGATTTTCTTTCCTTTTTAAATTTAATTAATTAATTTTCTGCTTATTCACTTTATTTCCCACTCACTGCTCCTCTCCCAGTCACTCTCTCTCACAATTCATCCTCCATCCCTCATCCCCTTAACCTACAAATGGGTGGGGCCCCCTGGGTATCCTCCCACTCTGGTACTTCAAGTCTCTGCAAGGCTAAGTGCTTTGTCTCACACTGAGGCCAGACAAGGCAGCCCAAATAGAAGAACATATTCCATGTATGGTCAAAGGCTTTTGGATTAGCCCCCATTACAGTTGTTTGGGACCCACATGAATACGAAGCTGCACATCTGCTATAGATATATGGGGAGGCCTAGGTCCAGCCCTTGAGAGTCCGAGGGGCCCAGGTTTTTTGACTTTGTTGCTCTTCCTGTGGAGTTCCTATCCCCTTCAGGGCCTGTAATCCTTCCTCCTGTTCTTCCATAAGAGTCCCCAAACTCCATCCACTGTTTGGCTGTGGGTGTCTGTATCTACCTGAGTCAGCTTCTGGGTGGACGCTCTCAGAGAACAACATGCTTCTGTTTGCAAACATATCAGAGTATTATTACTAGTATCTGGGACTTGTGTTTGCCCATGGGACTGGTCTCAAGTTGGGCTGATTATTGGTTGGCCTCTCCCTCAGTTGCTGCTCCATCTCCAGTGCCTGCATTTCTTGTAGACTGGATGAATTTTCTGTTGAGAGTTTTGTGGGTAGGTTGATGTCTTTCACTCCACTACTGTTCCTGCCTGACTGCAGGAGGTAGGCTTTTCACGTTCTATATTGCCAAAGTAGTGATTCATAGCTTAGGTCACTCTCATTGATTCTTGGGTGTGTCCATTATCCCAGGCCTCTATCTTGTCCTACAGATGCCCCCTCCACCTCCTCATTCTGGTCAGTTGCAGATTTTCATGGCCTCCTAGCCACCTCTTCTGTCCTTCCTCACACCTGAAATGGAATCTCCTAAATTCCCTTCTCATCCTCTCTCCCTCCCAGTCCCCCCCCCAAATCTGGCTCTTAAAAGTACTTTATTTCACCTTCTAAGTGAGATTCAAGCTTCCCTTCTTGGGACTTTCTTCTTATTTAGCTTCTTTGTGTCTATGGAGAACATCATGGTGACTAGACCAAGTAGATTTTGTCCCAGGAATGCAGGAATGGTTTAATATACAAAACTCTATCAATCTAGTCTACCATATAAACAAACAAAAACATTACATGACTATTTCATTAGACACTGATAAAGCCTTTGATAGAGATCAGGGATCAAAGACACAAATCTAAACATAACTAAAGCAACATACAGCAAGCCAATAACCAACATCAAACTAAATGGAGAGAAATTAAAGCATTTCCACAAAAATCAGGAACATGACAAGGCTGACTACACTCTCCCTACCTATTCAAGCTACCACTTGAAGTTCTAACTAAAGCAATAAGACAACTACAGGAGATCTAGGGGATACAAACTAGAAAGGAAGAACTCAATGCATCACTATTTGTAGATAATATGTTAGTATACAAAAGTGATGACAAAAATTCTACCAGAGAACTCCCACAGTTGATTTCACTTCTAGGAAGAAAAAAAATACATTTCTGTTTCAATTCTCTGGCCCCTTTTGTGATCTTGCTCCTGTTTACAGCATGTTATTAGGAAGGTCATGCCCTATAATATTTCTATCATCTCTCCTGATGGATAGCAAGGGATGAAACTAGATTTTATTTTTAAGCTTTGCAAACACTTCTTCAAGTACGTTTTCAAGCCTAGACAAAGAAAGTCATGTCAGAAAAGACAATTATCTACCATTTTATATAAGATTGGCCAGATCCAAGGGCTAAGAAGAAGGTTAAAATATAGCAAGAAATTTTGAGAGACCAGATCTTAGGGCTGGGGTAGCATGGTGGTATGGTTCAGGAGATGGTGCCCACAGCCACCTTGATCTTTGTGTCTATGTGATGAATTAATTGAAGAAAATAGAAAAGACAGGTGCTTCTTTAGCTGTTTCTACACACCTATGGCAGGACATGGCTCATAAAAGCGTACAGGCTTACCCAGGGCTCTCAGGCTTACCGAGAAATATTAAGCCTTGTAAAAGCACCGCCTGCCCCTATATTCAGAGGAAAAGCACATTGTTGTATGTGGAGGAACACAGGAACATATATGTGCAAAGTTAACCTCAAATTCTTACCCTACATTCCTGCTCATAAATTTTTTAAAAATATGCTTTTGCAAGACTCCATGCAAGTAATTTTCCCATTTTAAAATAAGTGAGACCATTCCTGGTCTTGATTTACCTATTAAGATGAATGTGCATCATAAAACTTAAATAAAAAATGGTGTATGGTACTGCTTATTGCTCATCTTTCTTTACACTGATACACAGACCTCAGACATGAACTTAAGGTGACAAAAGTGTGTTCCACTAAGTGACACACTATTTGAATACTGATAGAAGTGTTGTGAGATATTAGACCATAATGTGTTTAAATGGTTATAATCACTTTTGCAATGATGCTCTCATGATTGCTGTTGATTTGTTTTCTCAAGGCTGTGGAGACTCAGGATTCTTTGTAGTGTAGTTATGGGCTTAGACTAGAAGTACAGTAACAAAGCACATATATAAAGCCCGAGAGGCACCAGCTTCAATCTACAGAACAGTCAAATGAGATCAGAATTACAAAAAGAAATACATAAAATATTTATTTTGGAACTTTTACTGGAGTTAGTTGAACAATAAATCATTGTTAATTATAGTCACTGAACATTTAAGTATTTGTGTTTTGGTATGAATTTCAAAATACTTTAACTTCATTTTGAAAACATTTTGCAGCTTAAAAAAAGTTTTACCAGTTCATTTTAGGATGACAGAAGCAGAGAAACACACACAGATAGACAGACACACAAACACACACACACGCACACACACACACACACACACACACATCTAAATAGAACCTGCTCAGTCCCTGTAGTATTACTTGTATGTATATAATTTTAGGGCTGAAATCTCTGTATTGGATAACAATACAGATTAAGATTTCTTCCCTGGAGACTATTTCTCCTGTTCTCAGGAGAACAGATTTTGAGAGACTATGACTTTGAGAGAAAGAGAGAACAGGTTACATGAGAGTGTTTTGAAGGAAAGAAAAGGAAAGGAAAGGAAAAGAAAGCAAAGGAAAGAAAAAATTATGTAATAGGTTTTCACACCTCAATCAAGACAAATGAGACAATCTCACACAGATATGCACAGTGGCCTACCTATCTAGATAATCCTTCCCTGGACTTCCTTCACAGGTAATTGAAGATTGTATTAACTTGTCAACACAAACCACAGGTTGTAGCTTCATTGATAGGTTATCTGCCTAACATGAATCAAGGCCTGTGTTGGATCCCTAATACCCCAGAAACTGTGTACTGACACATCTCTAATTTCATCAAGATTCTATCTAAGCCAGAAGAACCTAAAATTCTGATCAATCAAAGCCAAGCATGTCAGCAATTACATACCTTACATACATACATGTGTGAAACTTACTCTCTCTGTCATGGACTTCAAATGGAGAAATCTTACTCTTCCATACCTACAAAGAACAACATTTCCAGAGCTCAAGAAAATAGTGTAGAACACAATCATCAAAAATGAGCTGAGATGGCACAAAACAAAGTTCTTCTTTCTTGGAGCCTCATAAGCCAGCTTAGCATTAACTGTAGTGTTAACTTTTTCTGTCATGCCAGTTTGGTTGTATCTTGACCAATGATAATATAGCTACCATTTTCATTTTTCCTTTGTCTGTTTTAAACCCTTTCTTGATGACAATTTACAATGTCAGCTGATAGATGAAGAATCCAAAATCTCATTTACAGAGCTAAGAATATTCCTAGGCCCTTCACATTTTGGATGGACCAGTAACTCTCTGAAGTTAAAACCAGAATCCATGGGCGTTGGTCTGGGTTCCTGAGATTGAAAACTTAATGATAGCTCTGGGGTTTGAGTTCATTCATAGTGAATGTCAGTAAGGGACAAACTACCACTTATGTCCAGTTGTACTTTTCATTTAGAAGTTTCAGACTGACAGATTTGCAAAAATGTAAAACAGCCTCAAGTAACATTGTCACAGGCCATAGCATAGTAAAAAGATGAACATGAACAACAACATATCATTACTCACCACCATAGGCTTTATTTTGTATTTCCTTAGTTCTGCTACTGTTTTCCTTCTGTTACAGGATGGAAAAATAGGGTCCCAAGCAACATCTAGTTGTTATGATTTCAATGTACTCTCAAGCTAAGACTGTTTCTCCATATTTTATTATATTTTATAACCTTGACATTGGTATGTTGATTATGTGTTCAGTGGGTGCTTACCATCACATAAAACAAGGAAATCTGAGATGTGTATATAGTAGTAAAGGGGCAGGGAATATATATAAGATAGAACTGTATAGAACTTTTTGAGATTAGTACCTTATTTCAGATTCCAAACTTAGACGGGGAAAGCAAGAGGATATCTTGTCCAGCTAAGCAGGTCCAGGCTTCTTTTGCTCCTAGTGGGGTCATCATTGACTTCTGAGATCTCATTTATTGAAAGCCTGGTTTGGTTTCTCTAATTATGTATGTCCTAAAATCTTGAAATGAAGTCTTAAAAGGAAATAGGAAGACAGAAATCATGTAAATTGACATGTTTTGAGCTACTTGTACATAGAATATCATAAAAGGCTATAGTTGAATTATGCAGGAACATCTTATGTCTATAAAAAAGACCTGCTTAAACTTGTAGCCTACATTTTTGAGGCATTATTTGCTTATAGAGACAAGTACTGTTTATATAATTTTCCAAAATTAATTCTAGATGGGGGATGAGATAAAACATAGGCTGAAGCAGCCCTGAAAATAGTGAAATGAACTAAGTGTTTGGAGACCTATAGAAAACATATAATTCAGAGCAGAGAGCATGTCTGTGGTACTTCAATAAAATCATTGGGAATATTGACCCTATTGTGCCTGTCAGTAGCATAGTCACATTCACCAAAAGATGGCTGATTTATTTGAAGCTTCCTTGTGAAGATGTGATTTCATCCCATTCATTACCCCACTGCCCTGTGCACTACTTTGGGTTTGTTTCACCTAAGAATGTCAGAGAACACTGGAAACAGGGAAAGAGGATCCAATAGGTATAAACAGAGTGGAGCATGAATCAACATGATGAATTTCATTAATTAACAATTGAAATTAAAAACACCATCTTGTGAAAAATTGTGCCTCTTGAGGAAGTTCTAGGACAATGACTGTTCTAATTTTGGTAGTCAATTTGACAGAAATGTTTAAAGTATGAAATGCTATGTAAGAGAAATATGGTGACCTAGAATAAAAACCACAGTGGGAGGGAAAGAAGCCTTGCATCATTTTCTTTTCTTGCAGATGCTTTGATTCGATAGAACTCAGAAAGACATCTTTATTGAAGTGCTGTAATTCTTTACATATATAGAAAATTTTTAAAAGACCTCTGTCCATTATTCAAACTAAGAGATATTTGGTTGGATGTTCCGCCAATATTTAATTATAGGAAATGCATTTTGAAGCAGTTCATATGTATTGTAAGATACTTTGATGAGTAAACATGAGGAGAGAATGTGAGGTTAAAGAGAAACCAAGAAGAAAGTGATCTTCATTATATTCTGAGTGTATTTAAAAAAAAAAAATGTGTTCAGGTCAGATTAGTACAACCTCCATGAACCAGAGTTCTTTTCTCTAGACAGTCAAGCTCTAAGTATTGTTTCTTACTTAAAGGGAGGAAATGAAGAGATAATGATGGCAATATTCATGCACGTAGAAATTTAACTGAACAGCAATGAGTGATGGCCATAGATCAATCTTTTTTCTGGCACCTTTATATCCACCTCTCTTAATTTGGTAAATTTCTCCACTACAAGGTTCATCAGAACACTATCTTGACTGTTCTTGCTGTCAAGATGGTGTATGTTGAGGAATAGAGGATGATAACAGGATAACAGCTTCCAGGTTTAGAAAGGCTAGTTCCAGCTAGTTAATCACAGTACATGATCTTAAACATGCACCTGACTCTCTAGGCCCCATTATGATTTATCAAGAAGATAAAACAATCTAGGAGGGAAATATATGAAAATAAAATTTAATACATAAGTTAAATGTCAAAATTAGGAAGAAAATAAAGCAAATAATTCATAAAAATAATCTCCTGAGTTGTAGCATATCATGAGTGTTGCTAGTTCTTTTAATTTGTGAAATAAAATTAGTTTATTCTGGAGGCTGATTCCATAAGATAAATACCAGAATAAAAGATTTTTGTCTAGAAGAAAAACAGTATAGTCCTAGATCAAAAATAACTTTTAAAACAATTATTACATAGAATGCTTTTAAATAATAAAAGATAATATGATTGATAGGAAACAGATCTCTAATACAAATATGGCTTCAGAAGGAAAACACAGAAAATATCCACTGCTAAAAACCATCATGAAGTATAGTCTTTAGTTTGAGTCAGGTCAGTGAAATTATGAAAATTCTGGAGTTTGCTTTGACAACCATGGCTGAAATTTACCATTTTTGAAAGCAGAGACTGTTACCATGATAAGGAAGAAACATCTAGAAAGGTTATCTGAGCTGTGCAAAGCCCCTTCAAAGTGCGGTTGTTGTTTTTCCAGAGCCATGATAATTTCCAGACAAACTATAACACATAAATATCACCTCCCCATAGAAATTAAGGAAATGAGCATTCTCATTTGTAGCCAGGATTAGTGTAATTCCTCATCTCATGCAATGCAATGAAGATCTTTTGTCTCTCTAGCAACAACCCAAGCTCATTTTCAATGCCACTGATGTCCAAGTATCAGTGCTGAGTTGGTTGGCCAGAGTCAGGACTCACTCACAAGTTTTTATACAAACAAATGCAGGGAAAAGTATTCAGCATCCCCAACTATCAGGACAATCAGAGAGACAATCACCAAGAAAAAGACAATGGCAGCAAATGCTGGCAAGGATTCATGACAAATAAAATGCTTATTTACTCATGGTATGAGGATAAACTGATGGGCTGCTTCAAAGCAAACTACTGAGTCTTAACTGCTGAGCCACCACTCAGTCCCTTCTTTCATACTTTTAATCTAAATTTCAATGTTTGTGTATAGAACATATATGTATATATATTGATGTTAAAGTTTTAGAAAGACTATTCTGAGGCAAAAGCAGGATTGGAAGAAGGAGAGAAACTCCACTCCCTAGCTTCAGTTTCCAAAGACAAATTCTAACAACCTCCCACTCCACCAGGCCACTGCCCTTAATTTCTGCAGACATCCATTGCTAGTAAAAACAGGTGAATTGCTTGACTGCTAGCTGAACTGCTCCACTCCCTAGATTTGGATCCAAAGGATACATTTAGGTAAGCCACCAACCAGCTTGCACCTCAATGCCTATTGTATGTCTGGGTCCTGGCCTACAATTCAGGCAGACTCTCACAGCTCAAGTATATGCCAGCACAATTAGAAGCACAGAGACCCTAGTCTTCAACAATGTTCAAAGTTGTCTCCAGAAGTCTAGTCCCTAACCTAGTCAGAGAAGTACTGGATCAGTTGTCATGCCAGTCATCAGAAATCCAAAGCACAAAGACCAGAAAACCAAAGAAAGAGAAATGAAGGACCGAAACACTTACCCAACAAAGGCAATCTAAGATATCAGGAAATAGACTTATAGTCATCCAAAACTCAAATGCCTAAATGCTACTGTAAGAAAAGAATCAACAACAGACAGTACAATGTGGCATTACCTGAGACCAGTTATCCTACTACAGCAAGACTTGAACATTGCAATGCAGTTGAATCATAAGAAATCAACCTTAACAACAACTGTATAAAGATGACAGAGGTCATTAAAGAGGAAAAAAAAATCCTTTATAGAAATCAAGTAACAAACAATCAAGCAAACTAATTAGAGGAAATGTCAAAAAGCCAAAACAAACAAACAAAAACAAAAACAAACTAAAAAAACAAAAACAAAAACAAAAAAACAGGTGAAGAAACTGTTTAAGCCCTGAAAATGGAAATAAAAGCAATAAAAAAAAGCAAAAAGAGGAAATTCTGGAAATGGAAAATATAGCTAAGCAAACAGGAACTACAGATGTAAGCATCATAAGTATACACAAAAAGATGGAAGAATTAATATCAGCATTGAAGATATGATAGAAGAAATTGATTCATCAGTCAAAGAAAATATAAAATCTAAAAATTTCCTAACATAAAAACATCCAGGAAATATGGGACACTATAAAAAGACAAACCTTAAGAATAATATAATAAGGAGAAGAATCCTAGCTCAAAATTCCATAAAAAAATTCTAACCTAAAGAAGGACAGGCTTATAAAGGTAAGAAACATATAAAACACTGAATATATTGGACCAGAAAAGAGTGTCCCACAACACATAGAAACACTAAACCCTAAATGTGCAGAACAAAGAAATACTATTAAAGCTTCAAGGAGAACAGGCCAAGTATCATATAAAGGAAGACTTATTAGAATTACATTAGAATTAGAATTTGACTTCTCTGCAAAGATTTTAAAAGCTAGAAGGGCCTGGACAGATACCTTGAAGACTCTGAGAGACCATACATGCCACTCAAGACTACCATGTACAGGAAAACTTTCACTCACCATAGATGGAGAAAGCAATAAACTTCATGACAAAGTCAAAATTAAACAATATTTATCAACAAATCCATTCCTACAGAAATTGCTTGAAAGAAAACTTAAACCAAAGGAGGTTAAATACAGCCAAAATAACACAGGTAATAAATAATTTCACATGAAGAAAACCAAAGATGGGTGTGGGAAGACATTCACCACCACCACCACCACCAACAACAACAACAACAACAATAACAGGAATTAGCAATAATTGGTCTTTAAGATCATTAATGTTCAATCATGTTTTGTTAAGAACTATCAATATTTACAGACTCAATTGCACAATGGAAAGACACAGGCTATCAAAGTAGATACATAAACAGAACCATCCTATTGCTGCACACAAGAAACACACTTCAACCTCAAAGATACACATTACTTCAGAGTAAAGGGGTAGAAAAAGATTTCCCAAGAAAATGTACCCAAAAATTAAGCTACTATAGCTATTCTAATACATAAAAATAAAAAAGATTTAAAACGAAAATTAATCAAAAGAGATGGAGAAGCAAATTTCATACTCATCAAGATGACTTATGGTTTGTATATGCTTGGCCCAGGGAGTGGCACTATAAGATGTGTGGCCTTGTTGGAGAAAGTGTGTCACTGAGGGCATGGCTTTTAAGATCTATATCCTAGCTGCCTGGAAGTTAATCTTCTCTTAGCAGCCTTCAGATGAAGATGTAGAACTTTCAGCTCTTCCTGAACCATATCTGCCTGGATGATGCGATGTTCCCACCTTGATGGTAATGGTCTGCACCTCTGAACCTGTAAGCTCCAATTAAATGTTTTTTATAAGAGTTGCCTTGGTCATAGTGTCTGTTCACAGCAGTAAAACCCTAAGACAGAAGTTGGTACCAGGAGTGGGGTATTGCTATGATAGGCCTGAACATGCTTTTGTTTGGAAGAATGAATTTTGGGTTTGGAAAGCAGTAAGATTATTTAAGTGAGGTTTAATGAGCTATTCTACTAAGAATATGGAAAATTTTGTTGCTGAGGGTGACTTGAACTGCAGAAGCCTGGATCTAGTGGTTTCAGAGAAGAATTTTAATAGGTTACTGAGAGACTGTTTTTGTGATATTTTGATGAAGAATTTTTTTCTTTACCATTTATTTGTGTGAATAAACACAGAACACTGCATGCAGCAAGGCTTGAAGAACAACAGTGCAGGTAAGTGAGGCCAGGACTCAAGTGGAGGTAGAACCGTTCCAGCTCTATTGGTTGTGTTCATGTCATAATAGTTGATGTAGACCTGGGTCCAGGCTGATGTGCAGACAATCCAACATTGGACAGCACAGCAGCTTTCTGAGGTGCAATTCTGTGCGCTGCCAATCTTGTAGATGTTCAGGTTGCAGAGGGCACAGGAGTTGTTCATGCTGCTAAAAGTCATAAGCTGGTTTGGGACCACATGCAGAGTAATGTACTGTGCTGGCTTGCCAGTGGCGTGCACTAGCAGCTGGGTGAGCTTGGAGAGAAACCCCTCTGGCATGGAGACATGGGGGAACATTGGTTTGCACGATGAACATAAGCATGGTGTCAGAGAGACTGCAAGTGAGGACTAGAGAATTGTGAAAAGTGTGGTGTGATCCAAGCCTGAGACCTGAGCTCTTTGGTGAATAATTTGGCTGCTTTTTGTCCATTTCTGAAGAGTCTACCTGAGGCTAAGGTAAAGAGATTTGTATTAATTGCATTGACAAAAAAAGTCTAAAACCCAACAGAGCCTGTTTTCTGGTTAAGTCTAAGAAAGAGTGTTTTGAACAAGTGTAACAAACTTAGAAAAGGAAAAAAAAAATGTATGATTTGAGTATTAAAGGGCACCAGGAAGTGAAATGGAGCTGAATCCTGTGTTCAAGGAGATAAAAAGATTAAAGGACTGGAGATCTCAAGGCAAGATCCCACCCAGCTAAGCTTATTGTTCATTTTTTGCAGTTGAACAAGGAATAGTTTGGACTTTTAGTCTTGAATGAACTACTTTACAGAAGTAGAAGCCACACTTGTGATCCAGATCTTGAGACTGGAAGAAACAAACTTTTGGTCTTAAAACATAGTGGCCATGAAAAGCATAGACCCAGGCAATGTGTTACACACCTTTAATTCCAGGACACAGAGGCAAGCAAATCTCTGTATTTAAAGCCAGGATGGTACAGGACAAGTTATAAGCAGAGAAAAGCTTAAATCCATTTGTGGTCCACCACACCTTTAATCCCAGCACTTATGAGACTGGCCTGCAGATCTTTGAGTTCAAGGTTAATTTACATAGCAATTTTCAGGACAGCCAAGCTGCCCCGGCAGGGAAAAAAGTTGGAAAACAGAAAGTGATAATGTATTTGAACAAGGGGGAAGGCATGTTCTAGCTCCAGCAATCAGCAGAATTCAGCAGCTTTGGTCATTTGACTCTGGTTTTATACTCAGAAGGAGAAGGAGACTACTGCGACAATTGATGCTGGTTAGCAGGATCTAAGCGATTAACAGTGGTTAAGAAGTGACCAGCATCACTGAGGTGAAATCTCGGAAGTATTTTTTGAGAGCACAAAGAAGCTGTGCTCCACAGATAGACAAGGTTGTACCTCATACCTCGTGATGCTTGTACTTGGTAATCTGTAAGAGTCACCAAGGTAGTACTGGTTTTGAAGGCATGAAGGGATCATGAAGAGCAGCTGAGGCTTGGTACTATGAGAGGCCATGCAAAGCCATTTGGTGAGGATGCAGCTTCAGTTACATTTGACAGCCAGGGACTGAAGGGATCATGCAAAGAAATTGAGGCTTGGAACCAGGAAGAGAACCTATGAGAGGCTATTGGTGAAGCCTAACTGCAGCAGAAGTCCCCCAGTATATCAGAGATGCTAATACCATGAGATGACCACCAAGAACAGCAACAGCAGTGGAGTGGAGTCAACCAGAGCTTAGTTGCTACATAAGGCAGAACTGGAGAAGTGACACAGCACTTTGGAAGAGCCGAGAAGATTGTGTATGGATCTCAGATATTGGAACAAAAATTTCTAATGTTGACTTTGCCTTGAAGACTCCAAAATATTTGAGATGCCAGAACCATGGGATATCTGCCAAGCAAAGCTGCTAACAGACGGATAAATCATCCCACGAGAAAAGAGTTTGTTGTCAACAAAGATGAAAAAAGAGTTGGAGATCTGAAAACCACTTTAACATTAGACATGGAAATACAGAGTTTGGAATTTTTACAGGTGGTTTCCTGTCTTGCTTTTGGGATTACAGTTAAGTGCTTCGGTGAATCTCAAAAGAGACTTTGAACTTTGGACTTTTAACATTGTTATTACTACTATAGACTATGGGTCTTTGGAAATTGGACTAAATGTATTTTTCTTTATGCTATGGGTAGGTATAGCCCCATAGACTCATATGTTTGAACAACCTTACAGGTGCCAGGAAGTGAAATGTGATGGTTTGTATATGCTTGTCCCGGGGAGTGGCACTATAGGATGTGTGACTCTGTTGGAGTAGGTGTGTCACTGTAAGCATGGGTTTTAAGACATTCAACCGATCTGCCTGGAAACCAGGCTTCTCCTAGCATCCTTCAGATGAAGATGAAGAACTTTCAACTCTACTTGAACCATGCCTGCCTGGATGCTGCCATGCTCCCTCTTTGATGATAATGGACTGAATCTCTGAACCTACAAGCCAGTCCCAGTTAAATGTTGTCCTTATAAGAGTTGCTTTCATCGTGGTATCAGTTCACTTCAGTAAAACCCTAACTAAGACAATGACATATCAATTTTTAACATCTATGCACCAAATACAAGGTCATATACATTTGTATAAGAGAAAAATTTAAATTAAACATTGGACTCAGACATTCATATTGCAGGACTTCACTCTCTCACTCTCAGAAGTGAACAGACCATTCAGACCAAAACTAAGCAGTGAAATAATTGAGCTAACAAACATTATGAATCAAATGAGCTGAGACATCTATAAAACATTTCATCCAAACACAAAAGAATATACAATCTTCTCAGTACCTCATGGAACATTTTCAAAAACTGATGGCATGCTTGGCCACAAAGCAAGTATCAACAGATACAAGAAAATTGAAGTATCCCCTTGCATCTTATCAGACCGCCAAAGCACAAACTTGGATATTAACAATAACAGAAATAGAAAGCATGTAAAGTCAGGGAAACTGGAATAGTTTCAGAGTCAAGATAAAAGTCAGTGACAAGAGAAAAATTTATAGCATTAAGTGTCTTTAAAAAGACAGGGGAGAGATCTCAAATTAACAGCATATCTAAAAGCTCTAGTTCAATATAAAGGAAACCCAAGAGGAGTAGAAAGTAGGAAGTAATAAAGCTGATGTCAGAAATCAATTAAATAATGACAAAAAGAACAATACAAAAAAAATCAATGTAATAAAGAGTTGGTTAATTGAGAAAATCAGCAAGTCACCCAAACCTTTAGCCAAACCAACTAAAAGAAACAGAGAGAATACCAAAATTAACAAAATCAAAAATGAAATGGGGGCATAGCAACAAACATTGAGGAAATCCAAAGAGCCATTAGGACATATTTCAAAAATGTGTGTGCTACAAAATTAGAAATTCTAAAATAAATGGAAAATTTTCTCAATTCACACCACTGACTAAACTTAAATCAAGATCAGATAAATGATTTAAATTGACCTATAACACTTAAGCAATCATTAAATGTCTAACAAACAAAAAAAGACCAGGGCCAGGTGGTTTCAGTGTAGAATTTTAGCAGACTTTCAAAGAAGAACTAACACCAATAATAATCAAGCTATTCCACAAAATCAAAACAGAAGGAACAATGCCAAATTGAATTAATGGGGCCACAGTCACCCTGATACCCCATATACCAAAGATTCAACAAGGAAATAGAATTACAGCTTAAATTCCCTCATGAATATTAATGTAAAAAATCCATAAAATATTTGCAAAGTGAATCAAAACACATCAAAAAGATTATCCACCATGAACAAATAGGTGTCATGACATGTTTATTACTGTTATCAAATTTAAAACCAGATGCAAATTCACACACGAATGGTTACCTGATTTTTGATAAATAAGCCATAATTATTGAATGGACAAAAGAAGTTAGTTTTAACAAATGATGTGTATCCAACTGGATATCTGTGTGTATAATAATACAAATAGAACCATATCTATCATCCTGCATAAACTGTAAGTGCAAGTGGATCAATGACCTTAACATAAAGCAAGATAACACACTGGCACAGAAGAGATTCCTAAATAGAATACCAATTGTAAAGGCACTAAGTTCAACAATGAATAAATGGGACCTACTGAAACTATAAAGCTTCAGTAAAGCAAAGAATAGCATCAATCATAACAAAATGGCATCCCACAAAATGGGAAAATAATTTAACCAATTCTACATCTGACAGATGGCTAATATTCAAAATATATGAAGAACTCAAGAAACTAGACATCAAAAAACTAATCAACCCAATTAAATATGGTATACAGATCTAAACAGAAAATTATGAACACAAGAGTTTCAAATGGCTGAGAAACCCTTAAAGAAATGTTCACCATCCTTAGCCATCTGAGAAATGCAAATCAAAAGGACTTTGAGATTCCATCATACACTTATCAGAATAGCTAAGATCAAAAACACAGTGATAGATCATACAGTGAACTATGTGGAGCATAGAGAACACTCCTCCAGTGCTGGTGGGAATGAAAACTTCTAAAACCACTTTGAAATTCAATATAACAGTTTCTTAGAAAACTGGAAATCAATCTACCTCCAGACCCAGATATACCACTTGTGGGCATATGCCCAGTGAATGCTATATCCTATCACAAGGACACTGGCTTAACTATTATTTATACCAGTTTTATTCAGAATAGCCAGAAACTGGAAACAACCTAGATACCTCTCAATTGAAGAATAGATAAAAATATGTGGTACAATTAAATAATTTTAATAACTCAGCTGTTAAAAATGACATCATGAAATTTGAAGGCAAATGGGTAGAACTAGAAAAAAATCACACCTAAGGAGATAACCCAGACATAGAACTAAACATGTCATGCACTCACTTATAAGTTGATAATAGATGTAACATAAAAGATAATCATGGTAAAACCTATAGACCAAGGGAATGTAAGTAACAGGGACAACTTAAGGGAGGATCCAAGGATTTTTCTGGAAAGTATAAATAGGATAGATTTCACAGGTAGAGTGATGGGTCAGTGGTGTTGGGAACAGGAAGGATATGGGAAAGGAAAAAGAAAATACTGGAAGTGGAAGGCGAAGTGGAAATCCAGTGCAATGAAAACACCATGGAATCCAGGAAGGTACGCCTAGATAAGACTTCTAGTAATGGCTCACATGGATAATGGGCTGACCTTCTTTTCTAACCAGGCAAGGCCTAGAAGAGGGATTGGAACACCAATCTACCCACAAAACTTTTGATTTACAATTTATCTTGCCTGCAGAATTTTCTTGGACCCAAGCCTAGAAGAATTGTCATCAAAGAGTCCAGAGAATTCTTTATTCCACACTGATAGGAACAGATGAAGAGTACCACAGCCAAGCATTAGGCAAAACTTAGGGGAGGAAGAACCAAAGGGATCATAGGGGCCAGGTATATACCATGAATACAAGGCCCACAGAATTAACTGGGTGGGACTCATGGGGACTAACAAAGATCAGGGAGCCTGCTCTTATTTGAGGGGAGGCATAGTGAGGAGTTGGATCTGTGGAAGAAGGGATATATGGAGGAAGAGACTGTGGTTGGGAAAACTGGTAGAGATGTAATATATGAGGGAATCATAAACAGGAAGAAGAAGAAGAAGAAGAAGAAGAAGAAGAAGAAGAAGAAGAAGA
>JADRCH010000133.1:3048988-3160799 GCA_019843965.1 Rhynchomys soricoides | reverse complement strand
GAAGAAGAAGAAGAAGAAGAAGAAGAAGAAGAAGAAGAAGAAGAAGAAGAAGAAGAAGAAGAAGAAGAAGAAGAAGAAGAAGAAGAAGAAGTAGTGGAGGAAGAATGCTATTGCCTGTATCGCCTGTCCCATTCCCCTGACTTTGCTGTCTTCTCTAGCCTTAGTGGGAGAATAAGTGCCTAGCCTTAAAGAGCCTTGATGTGCCAGGGTGGGGGATGCCCAAAGGGGGTATCTACTGTCTCAGAGGAGAAGGGGAAAGGGTAGTGGGGAGGGATTGTGAGAGGGAAGAACCAGAAGGAGGGACAACAATAGGGATATAAAGTGAATAAACTTTAAAAAAAAAAAAAGAAAATGAAGGAGAGGAAAATGGGATTAAAATGGCTAATGGGAATAAAAGTGATTAAAGCACAATAGTTTATATGTATAAAAATACCACATTGTAACCTCTTACTTTGAATGATAGCAAACATTGTTTTTAATTAAAACAGTCAGACACAGACCTACAGGAAAGGTCATATTAAGACAGAGTATTAAAAACACAGGAAGGAAATTCATCAAAAACAGAAACAACATGTTCTAGCCAACCACAAATACCCCTCACACAATCAGATTGATGTAATAAACACACAGCAAAGGAAGGTTTTGGTCAAAAAACACAATTAAGAGACCAGAAAGGGAATGACAAAGTGGGTACCACTGACCCAAGGTATTATTTGTACTAAATGCAAAGGCTACTATGTGAACATACAATGCTCTCCTACAAGATAACAGAATAAAAAACAACCAAAATAAAATGTAGGGAAGATGATTAAACACCCACTTCGTAAAGGCAGAACAAACCAGCCAACATCCTCAATTACGCTAGTATTAAGAATTATTCAAGTGGCAGCCACAATGAGAAAACCTAGTAACAGTGTTTCATTAGAGTACTTGTCCATTCCTGAATATGAAAACTACTTTTCTTTTAGAACTGTGAAAGAGATAACAAAGTATTGCCCATAATTATTCAGAGTTAGTCATCTTTCAATATAAGGATGCTAGTGATGAACAAATCAAAACAAAAGAAAAACAGCAAGAAATAGATGGGCACACAGTCACAGGTAGTTTAAAAATGTCGTTCTCTATTCTTAACCTAAGAATTTCAATGGCACAGCACTCTCCTGTCTGTTTACTAAATGACGCACATCTGAACTAAACTCAGCACCTACTGAACTAAACTCAGTGAAGTTTTCTTTGTGGTCATGTTAAAGATTAAACTGATGAGCAACAAATATCAGAAAAATGTATAGATGTAACTTACAGAAAATGAGGTTGCTTCAAATATTTTGTCCTTCTCCCTTCACTTCTGTCTTACGCTGTTTTATTTATTTTTATTTATTATATAATGATTGAGAAAGAGAAAAGAGAATATAGCATATGAAGAAAAAAGCATAAAGTCCTTCACTGAGAGTAGAAGAATTCACCAATTATTTCATTGATATCTGTATTTCCAACCTTTCTTTTTAACTTTTGAATCAGAAAAACTTCTTTTTCACAGCTGACGATGCTATTTTAAGAGACCTGGACACAAATCTATTTTTGCAAATGGAGAATTGTCACAGGAGCAAGATCTTTTAACTTTTTCTCACTTTTCTCTCCTTTCCTTGTTCTCTGTCATCAAATTTTCTCTTCATAAAAATGTTCAAAGACAAAAACATTATTGAATTCTACAAGAAAATCTAAAATCTTTCTATATCTGCTTGCATGTCACCATAGTGTAATCCACTGACCTTCCAAAAAAAACCTAATGGCAACAATTATTTCATGTAAAAGATGATGCTTTCTACAGTGTTAACAGCAATATATGTCAAAGAAAATAATTCCAGATGATGGAAATTGCCTGGACATTTTGGAATGAACATAACAGAATTGTTCAACACCTCATTAGGTACACCTGGGGCAGAACATAGCTACGGAAGCTAGTTTAAAGGGTCTTTATATAGGTTCCCGAGTATGGTCTCCCTGTGGCTCTATTCTTGAAGCCAGTTGACTTGCTCACCCTCTGCGCACATTCTTCATGAGCACCTGATCCCCCAATTAAGCTTTCCACCTGCAGAGGCCAAGCTTCCATCCTGCTCAATTTCTGTCCCCAACCCTCTCCACAGGTGAGAGTATACAGAGAATGAATACAGTTGATTCCACCAAGTGTCTGAGTTTTGTGAGAAGCCCAGTATTCTTGGGGTTACCAGGGCAACCTCTGGGGCTCGGATGAAGATCTCAGCAATATGTCACTAGGTAAAAGACTTTTATTGGGTACAGGGACTGAATACAAAGCTCAGACTGGGAATTCTGTGTAAATAATGAGAGTCATTATTGGTAGGGTGGCCTGAAGGAAGGAAGACTCATTCTCTCCTGTGCACTACAGGACAAGACTACTTGTTGAAGACTCTGGTTGAAGAAGACTGTTGGTCCACTGGGCTTCTTTTGAAGCCTAGGGTTGAAGGTCAGTACAAGCACATTATCCTAAGGACATCAATAACTCAGCCTACCAAGGTCTGTCTGCACCCTCTGGAAGTTCACATGTCTCTCTTATCAGGAAGACAACAATATGCCTGGTAAAACCAACCAAAAGCACAGATGAAGATACCTCAAAAATAGCACTGATTTTAAACTCTGTAAAGGGAATTGATAATAGTAGTGTGAGCTTACTGTGGTCTCCTTTTTTATTTCAAGACCATAGCTTCAGAAATTTTTTTTAGATCACTATAATTTCCATAGTTTAATCTATCATGCTGAATTTGTCCTGATGTATATTAATACTCATAAAATCTTTGAGTCCCATTACTATAATGTGGGATTCAGTTATGTAAGAAGACCCTCAGGCATCTAAGATTACTTCTGAAATTTCTGACCAAAATCAAATTTGGTATTTTGGACAAAATACCTGAAAATTTCTACTTGGTCATTTCCATCTGCAATACTGAATATTTTATTTAGCTGAAAGTATTGGTGAGGATCAGTGTATGTCAGATGAAATGTGCGCAAACACAGCACATGCACACATATGAGTGCACACATGTATCCACATCTAATCACATGCACATACACACACCACATTTAAATAGTAGAAGCCGTCAGTGTTATCATTGCACAACTTGTAATTCTATACTGGTGCTTTGTTAACCCAGACCTCTTCTGTATATGCATTTTTATCCAAATCTGTCTTCCTATGGCTTTTTCCAAGAGAATACACAAAATCTGACTATTGATGCATCATTGTCTATAATATTCTCAATAGAGAAAAATAAGAAAAATAAATTTACCTGCTAAAATAATGTAAATTTAAAACAGCTCATAATCATCGGTATCTATTCCCACAGTAGAATCTACTGAAGCATTTCATCTATACCTTTGTTTCACAAATGATGAAATGACTGTCCTTGTGGTAACATTGTGGTAAAGTTTACATTTTTGAACATGATTTGGATACCATCTAATTTATTGCATTGTATTTCCCATTATATATTTCAAATTGTTTTTATTTGTTTAGAAAAGATATAGCTTAATTAAAGGGAAGAGAAAGGATGTGTGGCATGCTGCTTATAACACAATTAAGCTAGCTTCTGTTTTTGGAAAGATTAATACATGTTCCTTGTAAATAAATTCCAAGAAGTTTAGTTTTTTTTTTAATTGGAATTTGATCAGTAAAACACTCTGCTGGGAATAATTGACTGCCATTTGTCCAAGGACATTAATTAAACTGTTCATTTTATTTACTGAGTAAATATTTTTTAAGACAAAATTTGAGTTAGACTAAGATTGGTCACAGTTGGTAACACAGTGCAAAGTACCTATGTAAAGCACTTCCTGGAAGGTGTACCAAACATTTTGCACCCAATGGATACTCAATTCTGTGCATTTTACTGGGTGTCTTTCTTTCTTAGATAAAACCTTTCTATCAAATATGAACTTTCCAGATATCCAAACTTCCATATTTATTGTTTATTAACTTTATTTTAAGATACAATAGCAAAATTTACCCTTTACAAGAGAGAATTTCATAAGTGAGCAATTATCTAAATATGCATGTGAACTTCATAGAGTCCTGAGATCACACTCAGAAACTGGAACAGAGGTCAGACAAGGGTACTCTCTTTATTCAATGCTTTAACTTCATGGTAGAAAAGGAAACACACATCATCTACAATATTGTCCATGACATATAGAATCCAATTTAAATAAACAGTAAATATTATAATCCCTGCTACTTAAGCATCTGAGCAATGATTTTAGCTTAGAATCATTTAATTTTATTTTGCTTTTGTTTTAGACAATTTCCTCAAATGAGCATTATGTATGAGTGATTCAAAAATTATTCAAACAATTTGTTTTGTATTAAATATTTAAAGAAATGGTGTTTCCTAAAAGAAATGGAAATGGGAAACATATTTGCATAAGGCATTTACATGATTTATAAATATAACGTGGTTTCTACAAGGTAACCTGAATCTGACTGGTTCATCCCTTCTGCCATAAGCCCCATCCATACACCTGCCCACCCACACACCTGCCCATCCACGCATCTGCCCACCCACACCTGCCCACCCACACACCTGCCCACCCACACACCTGCCCACCCGCGCACCTGCCCTCCCATGCACCTGTCCATTCCTGCATCTGCCCACAGACCCGCCCACCCACACCTGCCCACCCAAACATCTGTCCACAGAAACATATGCTCACCTGCAAAAGTACTTTTAGATGGGTTCCTAGTAATGCCTAGATTCAGTCCTGAAAATAAAAATTGTATTTAAGAGAATATCTTTGATTATCACAATAGCAAACTCTTGGTTAGAAGAGTTAGTGATAGTAACTGGGGAAATAGAAAAGGAGGGTTTGTAAATTAGCAGTGCTATGGGGAAGAGTCAGAACTCCAACTCTACTTACTGCCCATGAACAAATGCCACTTTCTTTTCCTATATAGTAGTTTCCTAAAGCTTTTGATGATACCCAAAAAAGTATTCATTATCTGCTCCATAACTACATCCTACCATTAATTACTCAAAATAGTTTACAAAATGATTATGTTTTTACTTTTGATATCATAATGCAAATAATCAATATCCTCATTTCCTTTCCTCCCTCCAAAACATCCCATAAGTTCATGTCAGGATGGAATTTATGGGAGTTTATACTCTGACCTATAAACTCTTTTGAATTCATGGCCTCTTTCTTTACTACTGTTATTATATTGACACATATATATTCTTAATATATACACAAATACAAGCTGCTCATTCTGTACAATATTACTTGTATGTATGTTTTCAGGGTCTACCATTTGGTATTGGATAACCATTAGGCACTCTTTCCTCATGAAAATTATTATAAAACTTTGAGAGTTATAGAGTTGACCAGGAGGTATACCAGGCTCAAAGGAGGGCATAACTAACTCTCTTCCTTCATGCTTCCTTTTTTAGGAGTTTGCAGATAAGCTCTCATTATCAGGAGGAAGAGATGTGTATGACATCATCTTGATAGAATTCTGCAGTCTGCACTGTTCACATTTCTATTCTCCTTTACTTATTTAGGAGTGTTTCATCTGAATCATCGCTTGTTGGACAGTCCTTTGTGAATCATAATCCTCTCTGATACCACTATCAGTGAAAATGGTGCTGTCAACATTTATGTCAATGCCGAGGTTGTAATTTTTGACAGTAATGTTCCTGGGCTTGATCTAAAACTCTCTGCTCACATTGACAGAGCTGGCTGTCAGCATCCCTTCTCCCTGACACTTCTAAGTGACTGAGGACTTTGTGGAACTCACTTTAGGAAAAAATCTCATTCCAAGTTCTCCCATTAGGTCCATGGCTCATCTAAAAGAGCTGCCTATGTTTCCAAGAGAAAAATGAGTGCAGAAGACCAGGGACTTGGGTCTGCCTTAGGTTGCTGTATAACTTTATAAATATCTGAAGAAATAAAACACAGCAGGGGTGAATTTCTCCTGAAGGCTGGACCTTGTAACAAACCAAAGCATCTCTCAGAAACACCATTAGAGAACATTAGTCTGTCCTAGCTTACTTGTTTCAAATCACAAAATGATGCTCGACAATTTTATGATCCATATGATTAAAGAGCTTCATTTTTACCAATTTTGCCTTTCAGTGCCCATCAGAGTGGCCTAGTTGTGCTATGTTCTTCCCTCATCAGTTTTGGCCAAATATTTCATCTTCTAAGAAACTGCCTGTATTCCTTTAGAATGATTAGATTAACAAATATTAAAGTTGTTAAAAATTATATAAAACTAGAGAATATTGGCAAAATCAGAGCACTCATATATTGCTGATGACACTGTAAATAGGTATAAGCATTTTAAAAAGCAATTTTGGATTATATAAAAAAAAGCAGGAAAAAATATATATACATAATGTTCCCAGTAATGTTACTCTTGGGAATATATTCCAAGGAGATAATTCAGAGTAAAATAAAAGCTGTATAGACAGAAGCACTTATTGCAAAATTATTTATAGCAATTAAATTGGTTATAAGTTACATCCAATAAAAAGAACTAAACATAGTATATTATATTAGATGGATTAAATTGTATGAAATATTAAATACTAGATTCCAATTATTCTACCTCCACAATCACTTTTTCAGTCTCCTTTTTGAAGTGCTTCTTCTTGAAGCTCAAATATAAACATTTCTGGATGCATTTATGCAGTGTCAAAAAACGTACCACAGTACCCTGATAATTCACCCATCATGATAAACTTCCAATTACATTATGTATGTGAATTCACATTTTTACCCACTATATCATCAGCCCTGTATGTATAAGAACTCTACCTTTCATCACTGTACTCTTAGAGTTTAGATAATTTTAAGCTATTAATAATTCCTAAAAAAGCTCTTGGATAACAAAAATTAGTTTACCTTCTTTATACATATCAAAACTTATATAAAAGTAATTTTTACAATGCAGAAAATATTTTAATGGGTTTCTTTGTGAGAAAAATTATATCATATGCTTTTGTATACCTATACTATTATATACTACATATATATTCTATACTGTTTTAATGGTTAAATATTAGATGTGATAAGATCAATTACTCTATGTAACATTTCTGATTCTGAATCCTTAACTGAGAAAATTATTGCTTAACTTGTTTAAAATTTTCCATTTTCATAAATATATCATCGAGTATGTTAAGGAAATCAGTAAATTTATTGACTAATCAATTTCATCTCTTCAAAACACAGGATAAAGTTACTTTCCCTAAAATATTTTTATTGATGCAAAATCAACCATCTAGAAATTATAAATCAGAGAGAATACTCATTTTCTCTGTTCTGAGGCTCATAAACGTTTGGAAGGAAGGCACAATAGAGATATATCTTCTGGTAGTGTGTGGCAATTAATCATGAAGTCCACAACTGGTTGCTATTCAAAACATAAGAAAACTGTAAAGTGTATAACTCTAAGTTAGGCATGTGTGTCACATCCCCTGTACTCACGTCTCAGGGGTCAGTGCAGAATATAAAGCAAAAACGTTATAGGAAAAAGAGGCTACGGAGGAGTAATGTGAACTGTATGTGACAGGTCTGAACACTCATGAACCCACAAAGGATGTTAATGCATGCACAAGACCTTCACAAGATCAAGCCAGACATGATCCCAACCTAGATGGGAGAGGAATTCATGAACTTCTTTTTGACCCTGGCTCAAGATATGCAATGCAAATGCAATAGTCAATACAAATAATGACTATTGATAGCTGTTGGGGAAAAGAGGGTTGGGTTGAAGTAGAGTACATATTTTTCAGAGATGCGAACCCGGAGGGACAACCTACAGTGTAACATCCAGTTAAGAGCCTGACAAACTAGACCTATACTGCCCTAAACCCTTCATTCTTAAGAAGTACATAACACATTTATCAGTGACTCCCAAGTGTTACATAGAATTATTGATCATATCACTTCTAATAATAATTAAGATGGTATAGTTATATAAAGATGACATAATTTTCTTCCTTCCTCGCATGACTTGAGTGCCAACCATTTAAAATATTTTTCATATTGTCAACAATTATTTTTTAGGTTTTGATATATAAAGGAAGCAATCACTTTCCAGCAGCATATTAATTCATCTATATTTATATCATTTATATATCCATATTCATATCTACATCTATCTTTATCTATCTACCTATAATATATAATCTCTATCTTAAACTTTATATCTATTTTTAATACTGTACCCATATAACATGTACATATGACAACAGGAATACATATCTTCTCCAGAGTCAAGTATTTCTGGTGTCCTGCCTTTAGTTCTCAATGCCAAAATCAAGTGAATTAATTTCCACTGTTGTGTTTCTACATTAGCAACAAAACATAAAATAGCTGCCTTATATCTCATATATATGAGAAAAATTCACCTTTTAGTAGGTATCGGTCCCACACTGTCTGTTGAGTATACACCTCCTGAAACTCCCAGGGTAGTAACTATCTCTGTCATATGATGTTTTCCTAGACATAAATATTTTTCTAGGTTTAGCTTATAGATGATCCAAATATAAACCTATAACACAACATATAAAAGTGTCATATTGAAAGTTATTTATTTATGTATTTTTATGTTTTATTTATTTTTATTTCATGAATTTGAGTCTTTGTGATGGCTATGAATCTATGAAGAGGGCATAAAATCCTTTGGAACAAAAAATATAAATGACTGTTAATTTCCAAGTGGGTTCTGAGAACCGAACCAGAGCAATGAGTACTCCAAGCCATACATCCAGCATCTAAAAGTTGTTTAACATGTGAGCCATTTTAGGAATTTTCCATTAAGATGAGTATATTCTAGTGATGTAAAGTTGGACCTGCAGCAACTGTGGATAATGAGGATTGTATTCCCGAGTTTTCACGAATGCCTTTAGTCAGGGTCACAGACATTTTCATCTTGAATACTTCTATCATCATAAATACAGTGCTTGTGTTTGATCATACAGCGAACATCTCTCTTCAATCTGACTTCTACAACTTGATTGTAACATTGACTTTCTAACCATATTTCAGGAACTATATATAAATAGAGGTTGCCTTTGCGTTTTGGCTGCTTGTGTTCTCCACAATACATTTAAGATCTGCCCATAATACTAGGATCAGGAGTAAGATCCACTCCGAATGCTGGGATTGTAAGTACCTTGCTCATTTTTGTTATTACCAGTGTCTTCTTTTAAGGGAGTATCACAGTTAACATTTAATCAGAAGCTGAATGATCAATCTTTATTTTTGTTTCAAATTATTGCTACATTAAAAGAAACGGTTTCAAACACATTGACACATTTCTGGGTATAACTTGTCTTGTTCTTCAGTAATACTCAGGGGTGGGAGTTTATCTGATCAACATGTAAACACAATTTATTAAGTTCTCCACAAAGCATCTTCCAAAATGATGGTGCCCTTTTTTAGCCCTACTGCTAACAGTAATTCAAATTGCTACATGTAGTGACAGGTTCAAGTAGTGTCAGTTTTATTTCCTATGAATAAGTCTGTAATGGATGTCAAATTTGCTACTAACTTGATTTTTCCTAGTTGTTATAGTAAGATCTTTTTATCTATTCTATTTCAATGTGCATTCTTTTAAAATAATATTTTAAAATTAAATATAATTATAGCATTTCCCCCTTTCTTGCCTTCAAATCTTTTTCATATATCTCTTCATTTTTCTTTAATTCATGTTTATGTATTTCTATATGTAGTGTATTGTACATATTCATAAATATACAAAGACAATTCTATCATCTGCACAATGTTACACATGCATAAACACATGAAATTATAATTTCATATACATACATACATACGTGTGTGTGTGTGTGTGTGATTTCAGTGCTGACGACTTGGAATTGGATAACCACTTAGGAGGTTATTCCCTTAGGAAGGCTAGTTCTGCCATTGTTAACATTCTTTAATTTTCTGTAGTTCTTTATCTTTTTCATGGTCCTGTGAGATTCCCTCCTTCCCTGTTAGGGTGTGTATTGGTACCATTCTTACTCAGATTTGTCTAGGGCAGCCATTTTGTAAAATCTAATATGTGTATCTTCCCTTTCATCTTTTGGAAATTCAATATCACAGCAAACTTTCTATTATTTTAGCCTTTTTTATTTATTTATTTTTATTAATCATTCCATTCATTTGCATCTCAAATTATATCTCCCTTCCCAATTATGCTTCTACAAACCACCATCCCATATCTGTCCTCTCCTTCTTCCATTTTGCCTCTATAAGAGTGCCCCTCCACCCCCACCTACCTAATCTCACCCCACTGATCCATCATCCCCTTATGCTGGGGCATCAAACCTCTACAGACCAATGGTCTCTCCTCCCATTGATGTCAGACAATGACATTCTCTGCTACATATGTATTTGGAAGCATGGATCCTTCCCTGTACACTCCTTGGTTAGTGGTCTAGTTCCTGGGAGCACTGGGTGTTCTGGCCAGTAGATATTTTTCCTCCTATGGAGTTGCTATCCACCTCCGCTCCTCCAGTCCTTCTGCTAGCTCCCCCACCCAGGTCCCCAAGCTCAGTCTGAGGGTTGGCTCTTATGTTCTTTCTACTCACTCTTCCATGATGTTCCTTGATCCTTGGTGTAAAAGTTGTATTGTAGATGTATAAAATCGGTTCAAGCAGGATCACCTGTTCTCTTCATTTTGATAGGTTGTGGTTTCCTGTCATAGATTCCATCTGCTGCAAAAAGAACTTTCTTTGATTGGGGTGAGAGTTACCCTTACCTTTAGGTATAAAGATAAATATCTTGAAAGAAGTTATGAGTTACATGGTTTAGTAAAGTGGTCAAAGATTAAGATCTCACTAGCCTAAGGTAGTTGGCAATGTTTACAAAAACGGGCATGATTTTCCTCTTGCTGAGTGGACCTTAAATTCAAATAGACTACTCCTGGTTACTGCCAAGCCGTAAGTGTCATTATTACAACTTTAGGATTATCATGTCATCCTGATCCTTCTGGCAGTTCATAGGTGTCATAGCTGACTAGGACTATTGGATGCTTCTCTCCCTTGAAGCTAGCATGCTATGATCTGATATCATAAACACTGTTTCTCAGTGGGGAGGATTGAATTCCAGATCTATCTGAGACACATGGGACCCTGTTCCCAAAACGCATTGTTCCTTCAGTAGTAGAGACTTGCCTTCAGCATCTGCGAGACAAATGCAGCACACTGGCTTGTGTATTGGGAGTCATTAAGACTCACCAGTCAATATTGAGGTTTTTCATGCATGGTAATAAAGATATTCTCAGATAAGCTATGTGACTTTTAGGGAACATTCTCAGCCCAGGTAGGAAAATGTTTATTTAAAATCTATATGTGTTTGTATAGACCTAATTTACATGTATTCTATTTAATTTCTAGTAAATAACTAACATGATTCTTTATGGCTTTTTTTCTAATATCATTCCTGCTATTTTTTTTCTTCCTTTCATGTCCCTTAAAGGACCCACCCAATATTTTTAGATCTATATGTTCAAATTACTTATAGCCTGATATTCTCCTCTTTATTGCTTCCCCACTGCCCTTGGGCCAATTTTACTTTCCTCATTTCTGTGGGTTTTCTAGGCTATGTGCTAACATCTGAAGATCTGGTGTCATCTTCTTCAGATGAGATAAAACATTTTTTGTCTTCCTGAGTTATCTTATGCCATATGGTCTTTATTAGTTTTATCCATTTGTCTGTAAAGTTCATAATTACATGTTTCTTTATAGATAAATGCTATTACATAGAATACCCTTATGATTATTTCATTATGCATTGATCAGTTTAAGAATTAAGGATGTTCTCATACTTTAGTTAATGAAAATAGATAAGCAATGCCCATGGCTGAACAAGTGTCTGTAGACTAGGATGCCAAGGCATTGAATAGTAGGTCATATGGTAGATTTATTTTCAGATTTTTGAGGGTTTATACATTGATTTCCACATTTTCTACACTGATTTCCAGCTGAAAGTTTTCAATCTAGCAAATACTGAATGCATTTCCCATTTTCTCACATCCATGTACACATTTATTATTAGTTGACTTTTTGAACATCATCATACTGACTGAGGTAAAATAAACTCTCAAAGATATTTTGATTTACATTTCTCAAATTGCCAGTGACAATGAACATTTTTAGATTGTTATTATCTACTTGTATTTGTTTTAATTCTTTTCTAATCACTCTGTCGAGATCCATGTCAATTTTAAAAAGAAAATATTTTCTGACCATTTGCATTTTTAAATTCTTTATATATTTTTCATATTAATCTAAGATCAGTTTGGCAGCAAATAAACAAACTCTCTGGCTGTGTGCATCCCCACTGGATTTATCTTTGCCTAACAGTGTGCAATATTCCAGTGGTTCTCTTGAGTATTCATAATTTATTTTCTGGCATTCCACAATGAAACAGCCAGTTTATTCTTAATACTCAGAACACCTTGAGTTTGTGAAACATATCTCTGAACTTGGATTTATTGAAACTTCTTTTTGAAGTTGAATTTAAGAAATGTCCCATCACTGGGGTAAAGCAGATAAAAAATAACGAGCTATGCTTCAAAACCCGTATGCCTTACTCCCTAACTTTTCTGATGATTTCAAGTTCAATGGAGTGCCAACACTGGCAATAGAGTTGAGAATCAGCTTCTTAAATGAGGTCTGCACTATTCTGATGTAATCTCCTTAAAAGTGAAATGCAGACAAATAGGGTTAATAAACCAGAAAATGTTTTAGGAGTTATTTATCCCTTCTTTTCTGCTGGGCTCCATGTTCTGTTTAGATGAATTGCTAACATTCTGTGTCTAAATGTTTATTGAAAGTTTACTCTGTATAAGATGCTACACTATTGGTCTATAAATATTAGTTGAACTGAACTGAAGATAAATGCATTATACTATATATTCTAAGTAAAATCTATAACTCACATTAATTCATTCTCATGTTTCATGTCTAAAAGTCACACTGGGGCTTTTTACAAAGCTCTAGTGACATGTTAGATGACAGAGAGGGTGGAGACAGAATTCAAACTCTGAAAAGCATGATTTTGATTGGAAAAATTTATACTTATACAAGAGCCAGAGTAAAAAATATATACTAAACATGAAAATTGAATACTCACAGAAATACAGTGAGTGAGATGTTTGTAACCACAAGAAATTAATTCACTGTGGCAACAGACCATAATACGGGCAGTATGGAGATGTAAATCATCCTAATATTTTCTTGGGTCAAAAGCACAAGGGGAATGTGAACCCACACAGGAGTGTCTACAAAGGGAAGGATTGTGTGTTAAGTCTTAGAACTATATATTTTACTCAGTAAAGAATAATCATGACCTGGAACATGACAGAGGATCCTGCATTTCAGATAGAAAGAGATGGATACATGTAAAAAGCTAAGCACCTCAGAATGCAGAGTCAATCAGTAAAGGATCCATCCTTGCAGTGATCTTTAAGGTAGTCAGTTGCTGGCAATATTGAGAAGACCTGGTGACCACAAATACACACAACTCACGGCTTATTCTAGTCCATTAACCAACCCAGAGCCTCCAACTTGATGATTAATAGATTTGCCACTGGATTTTCTGTAGTTTTGTGTTTATTTTTCAATAATATTTCTATAAAATAATAGTCATAGTACAATACTCATTGTTAATTTCTTGGGACTAAGACAGATCTAGCTGTAGCTAGGAAGTCAGTATTTTTAAAGGCCTGCTATAACAACAGGTGCATAAATATCCCTTTCTAAATGAGAGAAATAGTCACATTTTATATGGTCAACAAATGATATGGAAAGAGCTGAGGTATTTAAAACAGATTAAACTAGGGGAAGCTAGTGAAAGTGACAGTGAACATGGCTAAGTGGCAAGTAATGATTGTGGATAATTTTGGTGTTGTATATTCAACATTGCTAAGTGATAAGTAAAGATCATTGATAGTTTTGATGTTGTATATTCAGCCTCTAATTTGAAAAGATATTGTGGATATGCCTCTCTTAATATTACATTCTGCATGTCCTTAAAACACAAGTTCACACCTTGCTTTCTGACTATAAATGCTGCCACTTCTGATGTGTAACTGTATAACTCCCTCCTCCTCCCAAAAAGAAAAGGTGATTTTACAAATGCAATACTCAAATAAGTATGAGCAAGCACAGAGAAAAGGCTGCCAGCTCTTAGAGAGCCCATGGAATTACATTCCTTTGGTTTTGTTTGTTTGTTTGTTTGTTTTGTATTGTATTTTTTTGTCTGCTGTGCTCATCACATTTGTTAGTGTGCCCACACTCCTGAACTATACCTGGGATCAGCAGCAGCAAGGCAACTGCAAAACTGGCTTGTCTCACACAGCCTTCTAGAAGCAGCAAACAGTGGATCTCAGGGGATAACTCTGTGTCATATAATTTACTGCCCGATTTTGCTAATTGGCATGAGGTTTAGCTGCTAGTCTTTTTTCAGAGCTTCAAATAAGCTTACAAGTTTGGGGCTATTTATCTATAATAAACTTTTAAATATTCAGTATGAAAAAAACCCTGCATTTTCAGCTTTGAGTGCATTGATGAATCTTCTTTGAGGATTTCAGAGGAAAAGGCATTTGGTCTACAGAGGGCGTTGTATTATTCTAGCTTTCTGTTACTGCCTAATATTTACAGTAAAAGTATACCATTGCAGAGCCAAAAGAGACCTTGGAGATAATCTGATTTAATGAGCTCATTTTATAGAAAGGTCTGAATACGAGTTACCCAAGATCACACAGTTATTTAGTAGAAGAATTGAAATGAGAATCAGGCTTTATAACTCTGCACAGGCATATAGTCCATTCAAAAAGTGAATTGAATTTCTTCCAACAGGAGCCCAGAGCCATTCTACAAAAGAAGTAAAAAGCAAGATATTTTTCAATAGCTTTACACTGTCTACAAAATACACAGCCAAAGGAGATGTTTCCTTTTGACTACGTATGATCCTAACCTTAACTGAATCCATAGAATAGAAAATGTGTTATGCTCCAGTCTAGCATAGAAAACTTGATGAAGGCAGCTATAGAGTTGAGCCTTGAAGGCTAGCCAGAGTATGTGGAGGGATAGACGCCATGGTATGTGGCAAAAATGTAACCATGTAGGGCCATGCACATGAACAATGGTAATGTTCATAACATAAGATCATAACACAGGCAAAATTACACATTGTCCTATTTTGTCATTAATATGGCTAAAATATTCATGGCATTACAAAAAAGATTTAATTCGACTATGTTTTATTTTTTAAAGATTTATTTTTAATTCTGCGTATTTGTGTCTGTATGTGAGTATGTGCCCATGAATGCACAGGCTCACAGAGAAAAGAAGAGGGCAAGACATCCCTGGAGGTAAGGTTCAAAGTTGTGAGCCACCTGACATCAGTGCTGGGAACAAGATTTAAGGTTTTATTCATGAGCACTAAGCATTCTTACCTACCAGCACTTCCCTTCAGTGACATTAATTCACTTTTAGAATTTGCTTTGTGCTTGTAAACTATTCTTCTAACAAAAATAGCTGTGCAAGCGTCTATCATCAGAGCCTGCTGTGATAAAACAAACAAACAAACAAACAAAAACCAGATGCTGACAACTTATAAACTAAAATCATTCTTAGTTTAAAGTTTGAGAACTAGGAAATCAAAGATCAAAGTCCTAGCAAATTAGATTTCTGGGCAGAACATGCATGGTAGTTTTTAACTGGATAAGAACTATGGTTATTTGAATGAGACACATCTTCCATAATCTTGCGTGTATGAAGACTTAGTCCCCAGCTATTGCTGTTGTTGGAGAGAATACTGAACCTTGAGAAGGGGCATCTATGTTGGAGGAAATATCTTACTAGGGGTGGGTTCGGGGGTTTACAATTCCTTCTCTCTCTCTCTCTTTTCTTCATGGTGTTGAAATGTGTTCCCTCTGCTTTCCACATTTGCTGCTATGACATTCCTTCCTCCCCTGATGAACTCACTAATCCTCTGAAACCATTAGTCAAATAATCTCTTCCTTTCTTATGCTGCTGTTGATCACAAGATTTTTTTCATAATAAAAGAAAAGTTACCCTTAAGACACTAGCCTCCATTCCTGTGCCCCTAGCCCTACAACCCAATTAAGGGCATTGATTCTAATCTACATCTCTCAAAAGGCTCAACCTCCTTAAACTGATATTTTGGTAGTAAGGTCCTGGCTCAGGCTGCTGCCAGTCAAAGGCCATGTTTGTGTTTGTGATGCTGCAGCTGTGGGGATCTATTACCACCAAAGGCAATGTAGATGCCTCTTGGTTCGGCATTGCCTGAGATCATGTTGATGTCTGACCCCTGTGCAGAGCTGGCCCCATCTCTTGCCTGGTTCAGCACTCCCAGCCCCGTACTTTACCTGGGCAATACAGTAGACCTGGCCCTGATATCACAGGTGCCAGTGAGCCAGCCCCAAGGGAGTGAAAATGGGAAAGCAGGCCTTGCCCCCTGTTGGCTGGGCATTGGGTGAGCTATTCCTGGCAATGATGGAGAACGTACTCTGGTGGTATGGATGTGGAGGTATTAGACGGCTAAGAGTCTCAGGTATGTCTGAGGCCCAGATCCAGGGCTTTGAGTTGTACCAACCTAACATCTATCCCACTTAAAAACTGATGGAATGTGTGAAGCTCCAGGTCGTGCACACCAAAAGCTACAGGATCTCCACGACACAGGGCAAAAACAGGATATCCAAGAGGAGTCCTAGTGAAGACTCAGTATTGATAGAGTAGCAGCAGCCATAGGCCTCAAACCAGACCAATAGCAGTGACCATTTGCAAGTTAAGTTATGTGGACAAAATGGTATCACTTGAGACACATTGTGATACAGTACATATTCCACAACTAGATGTTTTGTTGTTGTTGTTTGATTTTTATTTTACTTTATTTTATTTTATTTTGTCAGGGGAGGCTACAAGGGCAAAAGCAGATACAAAGGGAAGGGAAGATGAGTGAGATTGGAGTATATGATGGGAAATTCACAAAGAATCAATACAAGGTTACAGGAACAAAAGATTTAAAACACAAAAATTCTATGAATAAGAAAATACAAGTCTTTTTATGAATGAAGTAATAGCTATATATTGATTTTTCTTTTAAGTGTGTGAATTATAACATGTGTGAATGTGGCACATATTTTTAATTTCTTAAAAATTTATGTATTATAAAATTTTGTTTTTATGTATGTGATACCGATAAAACATCTAAAAATTAATTTCTATGTAATTTCTCTCCACTTTTCCTGGTAATAAAACTGAACAAGTGTTGTCAAAACCAGGATTTTACAAAGACACATTATTTTAAAAATCTCACTGATATACTTACTCATTTTGAAGCATATTTTACTAATGGCCTCAGATCAAGCAAAGTAATCAAAAATATCCTTTAGTTGGATCCTTTCATAAAGCAGATGTCGTAAAATGAGGGGTAACTGAATTGACTCCAACGATAAAAACAAATCTAAATATTTGAACTAAATTAAGAGAACTGGGGGACAGAAAAGTTCCCAGAAGCTAGAAATAACAGCCCAATCTCTGAAGCTTCAGATGTAAACAGAGCTGGAGGTTGGCAAACTGAGACAGCTGAGCTTTGTCAGTAGTAGTGGTGCCTCTGATAGGGCACTATCCTTTAGAATGGAAATAGAGTTATAAACACAGCAAGGTAAAGAGTTAGATGGGACTTACCTTGTCCACCCATCTGTACTCTTATTCTCTTCCTCTGTGATATCTTTACACTGCTTAGGGCAAAGATAGACTGAAGTCAAGGGAAAAGAGATTCAACAATCAATTTAGTACAAGTTGATTTTCTTTTTTTGTTGATTATTTTATTTAGTTACATTTCAAATATTATCCCCTTTCCCAGTTTCTTCTCACAAACACCCAAAGCCCCGCTCCCTCCCAGTGCTTCTATGAGTGTGCTCCTGCACCCACCCACCCACTCCTGCCTAGGCACCCAAGCATTCCCCTATGTGAGGACATTGAGCCTCCACAGGACCAAGGGGCTCCCCTCCCAATGATGCCAGATAAAACAATCCCCTGCTGGAGCCATGGGATCCTCCATGTGTATTCTTTGGTTAGTAGTTAGCATCTGGGACTCTCTAGTGAATACCCCCAGTTGCCCCTCCCCCACTGCTATACCACTTCATTCAAATTCTTGACCCTCTGTACATCTCCCCTGTCTTCTCCCACCCCTTAGCCTGCCCCTTTTCCCTCCTCTCCTCTCTTCCTCCCAAATTCCTCCCTGCCTCCACGTTCTGTGATTATTTTCTTCCCCCTTCTGAGTAGAACTGAAGAATCTGCTTTGGTTTTCCTTCTTCTTGGGTTTCATAAGGTCTGTGAGTTGCACCATGGATATTCTGAACTTTTGGGCTAATATCCACTTATCAGTGAGAACATACTGTGTGTGTTCTTTTGTGACTGGGTTACCTCACTCAGGATAATATTTTCTACTTCCATCCATTTGCCTGTGAATTTCATGAAGTCATTGTTTTTAATAGCTGAGTAGTAATCCATTGTGTAAATGTACCACATTTTCTGTATCCATTCTTCTGTTAAGGGACATCTGGGTTGTTTCTAGCTTCTGGCTATTATAAATATGGCTGCTATGAACATAGTGGAGCATGTGTCCTTGTAAAGAACTAAAGAAATAAAAAAGTAAGTTCAAAGAACATGAGGTGTGCTGGTGAGGTTTGATGGGCAGTGGAGAGATAACACTGAGTACTTAAGTACTCACTGCTATTTCACAGGAATAGAATTCAGTTCCTATCAATCATGTATAGAGGTTTAAATTGACATGTAGCTCAGCTCCTGATATTTTTTATCTCTGCTGACACCCACACATATCTGACATACAGAAAGAAAGACACACACACACACACACACACACACACACACTAACCTGACAAAAAGGCCATAAAGAGAATATAGGAAGGTATATACCATTTACACATAATATATATTTGAATATCTATGTGTACAATTCAAGCCATGATAGCTAGTTTATGTCACTTCACTTCAATGATTTGATTAATATATTAGAAGTTGAGAAAACAAATACACTGGTACACACACTGGTATACACAGCAAATCCACTGCTTCAGCACATCCTTGCTGTACATTCCATAACTCTGCAGCAAACCATCAGAATGCGTAATAGTTTAGAACTCAAGTTAGGAAGCAATAGGTCATGGCATACCTACCAGAGATTGCATCTAGACCTCTCATCTTGCAATTATTCACTTTTTCTTCTTTATTGATCCAATGTTTTTTTAATGAGCATCTTAGCTTAGTTTTGCTATGTAGTTTCAGTAAGGTTTCAATCCTTTTACCTAAAATGTTTTCTAAGGTATTCCTATAATGGTAATAATTTTATACTTCAGTTTCTGTTCAAGATATAGGTCAATGTCTATAGTTTCACATGTATGAAGCTACAAATAAACAGATAACAAAATTTGTTTTAAAATCTATAATTGATCAGATGCTGAACACTGAGTAGCACAGTAGAGTTTCCACTTAAATATTATGAAAAGAAGGTTTCCAATTTCCACAGATTACTATTCTAAAAATTTCTGACCACAACACCTCTGGTAAGGGTCTCATGCAATTTTCCATGATTAGAATACTCATCCCTACCAGTTTTCCCAAACAAAGGCAAAAGGTAAAAGTAAATTATCAAGAAATTATTGCTAACACTGTTATGAATTTGGTAAATTCCAAAATGCCAGAGAAAACAGTCTTTGTGGGCCTCAAGAAAAAGAAAATCCTGATAAATACCACTAAGGTACTTTATACTCAAATTGTTCAAAACTAGTGTTGAAAAAATTTAAAGCAGCCAGGGAATACACACACACACACACATACACATACACACATAGATCACCCATGATGAATTTAGTATAAGTGGTTTGAATGGGTTATTGTTGTTCAAACAAAATAAATGCTCACAGGCTCTATAGAAATTCACAGCATATGGGTAAAAAAATACCAGTGGAAGTTGCATAAAAATGGGAGTAGATGAGGAAAATAGGGGTCTACTTTTCAAATGTTCTTATTCTGTATATAAAATATGTCATATACTTGTAAAATACTCAGGATACTGAAGTTCTCATCATGAGCAAGAAGGTGAAGGTACACAGTGATGTATGGGTATAGGTGACAATTTTTAAGAAATTTTACACTTGTTATTAATTATTTGTGATGGGTGTTTGTGTAGGAGTATGTTGCTACAGTTATCTGAGCTGTTGGCTCCCCTTAAACTGGAGTTATTGCTATTTTTGAGCTATCTGACATGAGTGATGCTAAATCAGTTCAGGTCCCATGTACGAACAGTACATGATCTTAAGTGCTGACCTGTCTCCCCTGCTCCCTGCAACAGTTTTGTTTGTTTGTTTGGTAGGTTAGTTTGTTGATTGGTTGGTTGGTTTGTTTCTGACACACGGCCTCTAGGTACAGCCCTGTTTATCTTCAAACTTTTAGGAATCCTTCTGTCCCAGTATACTAATGACGTTGTTTTTGTTACCAAATATAGAAAACATAGAAAATATAGAGTCCATACTCCTTTAACGTTCATTCATCTCTTCAGATGCTGAACATAGAATCACCAGGATCCATAAGGAGCTATAAATAATTTTCAAGCATCTTTTTTTGTAATAGAAAAAATCTGAAAACAAAGTACAAATAAATCAATAGCAAATAAAATCATACAGATGGAATAAAATATGCATTAAACCCAGTGATCAAATGCAAGTAGCTATTGTTCTACCCAATATGACTAAAGATCAAAATACTTTAGGATTTTGAATATGCATTTTAAATGTTAGCTCATTTAGAATGAAAAAAATCTATGGATTCCCAACGATGATTAGAAAGGAACCATTATAAAAGGTAGAGAAAATTATATTTATAATTTTGAGTGGAGTGACATGTTTGCAGATATATGCATTTTTCAAAATTAAAAGCAACTGAACTTTAAATAACCACATTGTATGATGCTGTCAACTATATTCATATGCAGAAAGCTTCCGTATCCAGTCTTTAGCATCTTTTATCCTCTTTACCATTTTACTACAAAGTCTATTATGTTTTCTAATTTTTCAACTCTTTCCATAACTCAAAAGGACATCTCAAAAAAGTAAGGACAGAGGGGAAAATAAGTTTGTAATTATGTACTAAGGCATAGATAAAATGATCAAACAGCAAAATGTCCCTGTTGCCTTGTTTGATAAAATCACAGGAGAATTAGGAGTGCTGCTCCCTCTCCTCCAGGAAGTAGTATCATCTCTAGCTTATTAAAAATGCTTGTGTGAATTAACATGCACTCATCTTTCAATATGTAATTTAAAACTCAATGAATGACATCTTTTTAGAAGAATGTAGCAATATAATAACCAAGATCCGATATAAATCTGTCTGAAATTATGTAGAGCTATAAAACACTAATCATAAAGTTATCAATAGGCAAAAGAAAAAAAATACCTGGACAACGAATGGAGGCAAAGAGGACAGGTGAAAATTATTGTGGAAACAAACCTCAGGAGAGACAATAAGAACACATGAGGTTAGGAGGGGAGTGATCTCTGATCTATCTTCACCACTCAGCCACATACCCCAATGCTGTCTACTCAGCTGACACTCCGGTACTTCCCTGGTACATCTTATTTTGTAGTGAAAGAATGTCCCGTTGCTCCTTTGTGCTCAGCCTGGCTCCCAACATGATCTAGATCTCTAACTTGAAAAGCTAGCTTTCCCATCTAAAAGATATGTGAGTGCTACAGTCAGCTAGAGAACTGATTCCATCCGGGAACATACTATCTGTACACTAGCTGATTACTTGAACAAGATATTAATAAAAGAAACTTTACTAAAGCTCGAAGCACACACTGCACCTCATGCAATAATAGGGGGAGACTTCAATAACCCACTCTCATCAATAGACAGATCTTGGAAACATAAGCTAAACAGAGACACAGTGAAACTAACAGAAGTTATGGAAGAAATGGATTTAACAGATATCTATAGAACATTTCATCCTAAATCAAAAGAATATACCTTCTTCTCAGCACCTCATGGTACTTTCTCCAAAATTGACCAAGTAATTGGTCACAAAATAAATCTCAACAGATATAAGATGATGAAAAATTTCCATGCCTCCTATCAGATCACTAGGGATTAAGGCTGATCTTCAATGGCAACAACAACAACAGAAAGCCCACATATACATGGAGGCTGAACAATGCTCTACTCAATGATAACATGGTCAAGGAAGGAAGAAAGAAAAAAATTAAAGACTTCCTAGAATTTAATGAAAATGAAAGTACAATATACCCAAACTTATGGGAAACAATGAAAGTAGTGTTATGAGGAAAACTCAGCTCTGAGTGCCTCCAAAAAGAAACTGAAGAGAGCATAAACTAGCAGCTTAACAGCACAACTGAAAGCTCTAGAATAAAAAGAAGCTAATACACCCAACAGGAGTAGAAGGCAAGAAAAAAATCAAACTCAGGGCTGAGATAGATCAAGTAAAAACAAAAAACGCATACAAAGAATCAGTAAAACCAGGACCTGGTTCTTTGAGAAAATCAATAAGATAGGTAAACCTTTAGCCAGACTAAGCAGTGGGCACAGAGACAGTATCCAAATTAACAAAATCAGAAATGAAAAGAAAAAATATAATAACAGAATCTGAGGAAATTCAAACATCATCAGATGCTACTACAAAAATGTATACTCAACAAAATTGGAAAATCTGGATGAAATGGACAATTTTCTGGACAGATGCCAAATACTTAAAGTTAAGTCAGGATCAGATAAACCATCTAAACAGTTCCATAACCCCTAAAGAAACAGAAGCAGTCATTAAAAGTCTCACAACCAAAAAAATCCCAGGCCGAGATGGGTTCAGTGCAGAATTCTATCAGACCTTCAAAGAAGACCTTATACCAATACTATTCAAACTATTCCACAAAAGAAACAGAAGGAAGACTACACAATTCATTTTATGAAGCCACAATTATACTGATACGAAAATCTCACAAAGACCCAACAAAGAAAGAAAACTTCAGACCAATTTCCCTTATGAATATCAATACAAAAAAACTCAATAAAATTATTGAAAACCGAATCCAAGAACAAATCAAAATGATCATTCATCACAATCAAGTAGGCTTCATCCCAGGGATGAAGGGATGACTCAATACCTGGAAATGCATCAATGTAATCCTCTACATAAACAAATTCAAAGAAAAAAAAAAAAACACATGGTCATTTCATTAGATGCTGAAAAAGCATTTGACAAAATTCAACATCACTTCAAGATAAATGCCTTGGAAAGGTCAGGAATTCAAAGCCAATACCTAAACATAGTAAAAGTAATATACAGCAAACCAGTAGCCAACATCAAACTAAATGGGGAGAAACTTGAAGCATTCCCACTTAAATCAGGGACTAGTCAAGGCTGCCCTCTCTCTCTCCCTATCTATTCAATATAGTACTTGAAGTTCTAGCTAGAGCAATTAGACAACAAAAAGAGGTCAAAAGGATACAAATGGGAAAGAAAGAAATCAAAATATCACTATATGCAGATGATATGACATTCTTAAGTGACTCGAAAGACTCCACCAGCAAACTGCTACAGCTGATAAACTACTTCAGCAAAAATGGCCAGATATAAAATTAACTCAAACAAATCAGTAGCCTTCCTATACTCAAAAAATAAACAGGCTGAGAATAAGATTAGGGAAATGATATTCTTCAAAATAATCACAAACAATATAAAGTAACTTGGTGTGACTCTAACCAAGCAAGTAAAAGATCTGTATGACAAGAATTTCAAGTCTCTGAAGAAAGAAATTGAGGAAGACCTCAGAAGATGGAAAGATCTCCCATGCTCATGGATTGGCAGGATTAATATAGTAAAAATGGCCATCTTGCTGAAAGCAATCTGCAAATTCAATGCAATCCCCATCAAAATTCCAACTCAATTCTCCATAGACTTAGAAAGAGCAATTCTCAAATTCATTTTTAATAACAAAAAACCCAGGATAGGAAAGACTATACTCAACTATTATAGGATTTCTGGGGGAATCAGCATCCCTGGCCTCAAGCTGTACTACAGAGCAGTAGTGATAAAAAACTGCATGGTATTTGTACAGTGACAGGAAGGTAGATCGATGAAATAGAACTGAAGACCCAGAAATGAACCCACACACCTATATTCACTTGATCTTTGACAAATGAGCTAAAACCATCCAGTGGAAAAAAGACAGCATTTTCAACAAATGGTGCTGGCTCAATGGGCGTTCATCATGTAGAAGAATGCAGATTGATCCATTCCTATCTCTCTGTACAAAGCTCAAGTCCAAGTGGATCAAGGATCTCCACATAAAATCAGAAATACTCAATCAAATAGAAGAGAAAGTGGGGAAAAGTCTCGAACGCATGGGCACAGGGGAAATGTTCCTGAACAGAACACCAATGGCTTATGCTCTAAGATCAAGAATCAACAGATGTGACCTTATAAAATTACAAAGCTTCTGTAAGGTAAAAGTCACTGTCAATAGGACAACATGACAACCAACAGATTGTGAAAAGATCTTAACAAAACTTACATCGGATAGAGGGCTAATATCCAATATATACAAAGAACTCAAGAAGCTAGACTCCAGAGATCCAAATAACCCTATCAAAAAATGGGGAAAACAGCTAAACAGAGAATTCTCAACTGAGGAAACTGGTAGGGCTGAGAAGCCCCTAAAGAAATATTCAACATCCTTAGTCATTGGGAAAATGCAAATCAAAACAACCCTGAGATTAAGTCTCACACCAGTCAGAATGGCTAAGATCAAAAACTCAGGTGACAGCAGATGCTGGCAAGGATTTGGAGAAAGAGGAACACTCTTCCATTGCTGGTGAGATTGCAAGCTGTTACGACCACTCTGGGAATCAGTTTGGTGGACCCTCAGAAAATTAGACATAATACTACCTGAGGACCCAGCTGTATCACTCCTGTGCATATACCCAGAAGGTACTCCAACATATAATAAGGACACATGCCCCACTACGTTCATAGCAGCCATATTTATAATAGCCAGAAACTGGAAACAACCCAGATGTCCCTCAACAGAAGAATGGATACAGAAAATGTGATACCTTTACACAATGGAATACTACTCAGCTATTAAAAGCAATGACTTGATGAAATTCGCAGGCAAATGGATAGAACTTGAAAATATCATCTTGAGTGAAGTAACTGAGTCATAAAAAACAAACATGGTATGTACTCACAGATAAGTGGATGTTAACCCAAAATTTCGGAACACTCATGATTCAATTCACAGCAACTGGTAGACTGAGCATGTGGTTCCAGATGGAGGATTTGGAGAAGGGACTGAAGGAGCTGAGGGAGTTTGCAGCCCCATGGGGAGGGAGCAACAGTGTCAACTGGTCAGGCCCCCCGGTGACTGGACCACCAACCAAAGAATACATATGGAGGGACCAATGGTGCTGGCCACATATGTGGAAGAGGAGGGCCTTATTGACCATTAGTGGGAGGAAATACCCTTGGGTCTGACATTTTTAGATGCCCCAGTATAGGGGAATGCCAGGGAGGGAAGACAGGAGTGCGTGGATGGGTGGGGGAATACCCTCATAGAGGCAGGAGGGGGATGGTATACGGGGTTTACAAAGAGGTGACCTGGAAAGGGGAAAACATTTGAAATGTAAATAAAATATCAAAAATAAAAAAATAGAAAAATAAGATGCCTCTGAAATATTTCAACCCTTCTTCCTGTGCCTCCTTCTCTCACTCTTCCTTTTCTTCATCCTCATTTTCCTTTTACTGTTTTCTTCTTCATCCTATTTCCATCTTCTTTGTCATTCTTTTTTCCATTCTCTTCTTCCCCCTTCTTCCTCAGCTTTCTTCCTTTCTTCATCCTTTGCCTCTTCTTTTCATATTCCTCCACCTTCAGCTCTCCTCTTCTTCCTTCTGCTCAGATTTTTCCTCTTGTTCTTCCTCCTATGTCCGTATTTCCTCCCCATATACTTATCTTCCTTCTCCTCTTGCTCTTCATTCTCCTCCTCCCATCCTGTCTTCTTCTCCTGCCCTCTCCCTCTTTTTGATAAACAGAGAATTTTCCCTTAAGGCATTAGTTAACCTGCTAAGACTTTATTCTCCTTAGTTGCTCTACCACCTGGAGCAACTTTCCTCCTTTCTGTGTAGCTACAATCAACAGATTATCCTTTATTGGTAAAAGTTAGCTCTCCTGAGGACAATATTGTTTTAAAGTAGAAATCGAACAGGCCATTAAGTTATGCCTGTTGTCACTAGCAGGATGTATTGCCATCATTCAATTGCTTGAATTTTCAGGTTCTGAGAGAGTTCTTAAAGATATGTAACAGCACATTCTGGGTATGAAGTTATAAACAATACTTGTAGACATTTCTGAGACTGCTTTCATGATGTAATTATTCAAGAAGTTTTGAGATCTGAGACAGTTTGTGACATGTAACAGATAATTAAGATTTAGAACATACAGAGAAAGCAAGTCCTCCATGGAAATTGTGGTCCTTTACCAGACAGACAAGAACATAGTATCCTAAATATTAAGACATCTGGAGTATTACCCTTGGAAGTCAAATACGTCAGATGCTGGTTGAGAAAAGGCTCCACAAAGACAGTAGGCTTCATTTGCCCTTCCATCTTGTAAATATTATTCCTGTTGCTCTTTGTATCAAGCATGTGCTTGCTACTCAGCTTTCTAAGGATTGCCTAAACAGACATTGATGTATGCCTACCTATATTTACACCACCATAATGTAAGGCTAATAGTTCACTTACAAGGGTAAATTTTTGTCTATTATATTTAGATAATGGTAAAATATAACCATTTTTGTAATGCTACTGAAAATATTTAGAATAATATAATTAAAAATACATTGGACTACACTTTAAAATGTTGGACATTCCTAGAAGCCTGACAATTTTACAGTAAGTAAATAGACTGGAAGAAATTTACTGTTAATATAGGACAAGGTGAACAGATGTCCATTTATCAGGTGTAAACTATGAAACTAAATAGGAAAAACCAGCAAAATCTAAACTCCGTGGACCTTCATTTTGGATCCTTGGGCATTCTTATGGTCTTGGATGAAACACAGCTGACACTGAACGCATAACTACTGTGACTGCTGCAGTAATTACAAATAATCTGGTGCCATAGCATAGCAGAGATAGTCTTGCATTGATCCAGATGCTGAAATAAATACCCTTTGTATAAAATCAAGATGTCAGAAATATGATGCTATCTCTGCGGGTTTTAGGGGAAAATCCTTTCTCTGCTTCTTATCACATATGGTGGTGCAAGGATTTCAGGGTTTATTCCTACATAATTCCAAACAGTCACATGGCTAAACCTTCTTTTGTGATGTTTTGAATTTCTGCCTCTCCTCTTTGTGAACCCGTGTGGTTGACCCCAGTGTATATACAGATATTCCAGAATGTCCTCTTCTTATTTGGAATGTTTACTTAAAGACTTATATGTAGACTAAAGTGCTTGCTGTTCCCACAGAATAGGACCTGTGATTTTTGTAATTCTCCATTTGCTATGGTGGCTACCATTATTGTTATGCTGTTGAAAGTAACATGGCGATTGAGAATTCTGACGCTGGTGTAGGAAAGAGCTGGATTCAAATGTCCACACCAGTAAATTTTTTCCAGTCCTTGTTTCGTTATCTGTTAAATGAAAAGGCATGTGATTGGTGTCTCAGAACATTGTCATATGATGTAATAGGATCAAGTATTCAAAAAATTTTTTGCATAATTTGGACTTGTGCAAAACTCTGTGTAACAAATTTTTTACAAAAGTAACAATCTCATTACTTTATTTGCTATAATTTTTAAAAGAAGTATACATAATACTTGAGTATTATTTTTAGACTACTAATATCTGTTCAGAAGAAATTTACTTATTGAAGAAATATACCACAGAAGTAAGAGATACACATAGAAACTCATTGGTGCTAGAGCTACTAAAGTTAAATATCCATCAGGGAGGGCATCCCATGTTCTTCTAAAAAATTATTATTATGATAAAACACTTAAAATATTTACAAATTAAGTTTACTTTTCTAACCATTATACAAGTTAAGGATGGTGGGGTCAAAAAGATTCAATCTGTTGTATAACTAATGTCAATAGCCATCTCTGTATTGCCTTCTGTCCTGTGGAACCACAGTTCTGCATGCATTAAACTACCAGCCCCATTCTTATTCCAGACCACAGGAAATTAGCCTTCTGCTTCTGTGGTTTAAGATTTTGACTATTTAAAGTGAAACTAGGATGTATTACAGGGTCCTACCTATCCAAATGGCATTAGGTTAAGAGTTCATCACTGCTAAGTGATGCGACAGTGTTAGTATTGATGATATTTCTATATTACGCACACTTCAATGCCAGTGAAGCTGTTGGAAGCTTGCCTGGTCTGGTCCTTTGATTGGCAGATGTCAATCACTTACACCTGGCAGTGAGTAGCGACATATCAATTGAGCAGACCAGACACTTTTGGTGAGTATCCAGACTGTTGCTATGGCAACCTGCACCTTGAGAAAAGAGAAGTACACTTGACGTACAAACTGTACTCCAGTCTTGGCTGATTTTCACAACTTTTGCTTCTGGAGGCCTTATTCAATCAAGCTTGCTCCAGATGAACCATACCGGTTTGAAACACTTTTCTATGGGCAACATATGCTTTGATGCATTTGCTGACCCCACTCAAAGTGTAGCTAATTTCACTCAACTTAGAAGAGGCCTTCTCTTCTAAGACCATCAAAGGAATCCTTACAAATGGAGAAAGTTCTTCTTTAGATGGCTTGATGGTTTCTATTGAAAATGGCCTTTAAAAGCTCATGCTTAATCTCTACTTGGTAAACAGTTTGAAAAGAATTAAGAGTATTAGGAGGTGTGGCTTTGTTGGAAGAGATTTAGCCATGTTAGAGGAGGTAGGCCACTGGGCAGGAGCACTGAAGTTTCAAAGCCTGCTGAAACTCTATTCTCCTGCAGCCCCACCTGCTGCCTGTTGATCAGAATATAGGACTCAGCTACTACTGCAAAGCCATACCTGTCTGCTTCTATTTTGTACTGTGTTGATTATGGACTAACCCTCTAAAACTATAAGTAAGTTTTCAACTACATGCCTTCTTTTATAAGATTCCCTTGGCTATGACATCTCTTTGTAACAGCAGAACAGTGATTAAAACAGGTAGCTATGGTGATTAATACTGATTGTCAACATGACAGGATCTAGACTAACTTAGGAGACAAACTTCTGGTCTTTTATGTGAGAGAGTTTCTATATTATAAACAATATTGGCAGATTTACCCTATGTACCCTAACCCAACATTCATGTCTAGACTTAATAAAAAGAGAAAGGTGAGAAATGGAAGCTCATCTGCTTTCTGACAGCAGAGGTAACAAGACTAGGTGACAGACACTTTTGCCACTATGATTTCCTTAACATGATGGACTGTAGTTTCAAACTGTGAGTCTAAATAAAGCCTTCCTTAAATTGCCTTCATCATGCAATTTTTTATTTTTTATTTTTATAGTAATTAAACAGTGTAACAGGCTAAATTCAATAAGTTCTAATGCTGAACTTCACCATTATATGACTATGTTTTTAGAAGAAGTCATTCATCAATTTTAAATTATATATTGAAAGATGAGAGTTTGTTAATTCACACAAGCAGTTTAATAAGACAAAGATGATCCTACTTCCTGGAAGAGAGTAAGAAGCCCCTCTGACTCTCCTATGATCCAGTCAAACAAGGCAACATGGAGATTTTTCTGTTTGATCTTTTTATTTGTTACTTAGAACATAATCACACATTTACTTCCCCCTTTATCCTTCTATTTGTTTCTATTTAACTCAAGATGTCCTTTTGAGTTGTGGGAAGAACTGAAATATTACAAAACAAAAAGGAAAACAAATAGCATCAAAATTTTGATATAAACTATATGGATATACTAGAGTTCCACTGAATAGCTCATTCATAATCTGACAATTGCTATACTCCTTTTATTATCTCACTACCTAAGGTTTTCTTATGCTGTTCATTTCATAAAGACCTGACTTTGATATCACTGAGTGTTTAAGAATTTTGGTCATCTATTTCACTTGTTTCCACATTAATTGGCATAGTTTTCATTGCTCTGATTACATTAACTTTTGCTTATTTGTCTTTCTCATATTCCTTGAGCTATATAGTTAGTTTGAGTTTTAAAATTCTTATGGATATGTTTAGCTTGTGCAAACAATGTCATAGCTGCAAATTCTTTCCTCAGCCTTGCTGCCTCTATATCACATAACTCTGATGCTTTAGAAATATCTTCAGTGAACACTTTTGGAATTGGAATTTCTTCTTAAATTATTGCTTGATGAATATTCAAACTACTTTTCACAAAATTGTGAATTTTACCTGTTGAATTTTACCAGATTCCTTTTGAATTAGGCACAATCTATCTTAAGTAAGTATCACTGTAAATCCCTATAGACTTATCATGAGCCCCTATTTGATCAACACAGGACAATGAGTCCTGTGGATTTGGGAAGTCGTAGTACGTTTTGTTGGTGACTACAGTCTTTATAAGTCTGTTAGATTTTGCAAGGTAAATGTTTTATAATTTTTTCTTTGTTTATATTCTGACTAGATTGTTTTATGAATTATCAACAGGAGGAATTAAAGTTTCCAATTCAATTGCATAATTATTTTCTCTGTTAAGTTCTGTAAGCTTTTGATTGCTATATCTGGGTAGTTCTTTATATGTTTTGGGGTATTATGATCATGTTGCCTTTTTTCTGTGTTAGGGAGACATTGTATCACTGATGAAATGCCTATCAGAAACTAGTTAGGCTGAGAAATAATATGTAAAATATTATCACACAGTACTAAAGGTTCCATATGTATTATTATTATGGTGTTTTAAATGAGAAAGACTCCCTCTGGCTCATCCATTTGAATGCTGGTAGAACTATTTAGGAAGAATTACAATGTGTGGCCTTGTTAGAAGAGATTTGTCACTGGGGGTGGGCTTGGAGGTTCCAAAAGTCCATGTCAGGCTCAGTCTTTCTCTCTTTCTAACACTTGCTTGTGGATAAGATTTAAGCTTTCAGATACTACATTGGTGTCATGCTTACCAGGATGATGGTCATAGACTAACCCTCTGAACCTGTAAGCACCCAATTAAATGCTTTCTTCTATATGTTACTTTGATCATGATTTGTCTTTTCAAAAATAGAAAAGGCACTAATATAGTATTGTTAGTAATTTACATAGTTTAGGATTGAAATTACCCTACTTTTTTGATATCTAATTTTTCTATTCTTTATTTCTTTCAGTATAGAATATATTTTTCTATTTAATGTTCATTTGTGTCTTTAGAATTAAAGTAAGTATATTACAGACAGTATAACATTGGCTTATTTTTTATATCTATTTAATTGAAGAATTTAATTCATGTGTATTTAATATAAATCTTGCTAAGGAAAAGCTAAATTGGATTATTTATACTTTTTATATACTTTGTAGCAGTTTTGCTCATTATTTTCTGAATTTTCTGTTATCATGTGTTGACATTTTCAATTATATGCTTGCATTTTTCTCATCCTTTAATTATATCTTAAAAGCATCTTTTCCTATGGAGACTACTAGGTTGAAATTTAAGATCATGTAACTTTATCGTTAAGATTTGGAATTCTGCAAGCTCATTTCAAAACATAACAAATTGTGCTTGTTTTTCTTTTCTTAGTTTCATTAACTTCACTTTTTAATTCAGTGAATCTATATATGTTCTGTACTTCCAAAATAAACTGAATTTACTTTGTATAAAATAGTCTCTTCAATGTAGAAAACTTGTAGTTACCAAACTAATGCTAGTAGTAGTTTCTATAATTTCCCATACAATCCTAAATGAGAGGGTGTACAAGACTAGGTTGAACAGCAAAAAAGCAATGACACACTAAAGATGTAATCACCTGAACATTTAGGATCAGCTACAGTTTCACAAACAAGTTAGTACAGTTCTTTGCATTGACAAAGCTGTGTTAGAATGGGGGCAAAAAAAAAAGTCCTGTAATTTGAGTAGCTAAGGATTTAACATTGTCTTTGAATTTTATTCACCAAATACAGGTTCCTCCATTGTCAACACAATACAAATGAAAAGTATATATCTAAATTTGCAAATGTAAAAAGAGTGAAGCAAAATTACCTCAGGCAAAGAATCTTTGAATTAAATCAAACTAGAAGGGAATCAAACAAGTTCAGTAATGATTAACAGCTGATACAATTTCTATAGTCTTTATAGAAAAATCTAAAATCCAGATTATTAAATAGTATCTAATATTCATTTTCAATATCCATAAACATCAACACACATACACACACACAGGTACATTCAAATACACACTCATATAAACTGAAAAGTTTACATTAGTTCAGCCAGCACCAACATATTTTGGGGTAAATGGTTTCCATGAGGTCAGGGTTCAGCTAGTCTGCAGCTCCTACCTGCTTTGCTGATAGGAGCGGTGACAAATCTACTCAGAGGTAGCAATTTATATCCATGTCACAACTAGATATGATTTTCAAGAAACAAAGAAAGGGCATGTGTTGCTCTCAGCTGCATTAAACACATTTACACATCAAAAGAAAATGCCACATGAATGGTTCAATTCTAGTCAGAGGCTTAAAATTCCACTGTCAAAAATATATTCATATATAAAATATTCTCATAATCAAGAGCATTCTTCTTGTGTGTTGTTTTCTTGAAATAAGTAAAACTGACCTTGAAAACAGAAAAACAAAATGGAACCTGCAAACTTATAATCTGACAATCCCAAAATCATTTTGGAAATCCTAAACACTACATTTGATGTCAAGGACAACAGTCAGCTTTGTTTGTAGTTACCACATATTGATGCACCAATCAGACACCAAACAAATTAGTTCATAGATAGCATAGACGAAACACATATTGAATATCATTTTACAAGTTGTTGCTGAATAAACACCGAAGGGGCTGAAACCTAGAGCCCATGTAGACTTTTCTCTTCTGTAGTATTGTTTTCTTACTGAACACAAAAGGCTCAGAGAAACTAACATTGTCATGTTTTTGTTTGGTTACTTATTTATTTGTAAAAAAAAAATAGTTCGATAAATTTCTTTGATATTTTTCAACTCAATTCAAAACAATATCATTGTAAAAATGAGTCTTCTAAAAGCTACATAGTTTTCTTTAATTTGAGTTTCTCCTTGAATTTGATTTTTAAAATAATATTCCTTTTTAAATATTTTCTTGTTCAAATCTTTGAAAAAAAATTTTAACCCACAAATGTTTTATTTACTTTTATAGATAATATATGTAAATTATTTCTAACATATTTATCAATGGCATATGCCTTCTAAGTATCAGATACTTAGGACAGATTTTTAAGTAACAAGTATCAGATATATAGGACAGATTTTAATTATAGAGAGTTTGGTGGTAGAATATTTTGTGGCATTAAAACATGGTTATTTTAATGAAACATGACTAATTTTGAATTATTATTTCACAAATTCAAACTAAGGTAAATAAAAAAATAATATAAATTACTTTTATTTTTGTAGACAAGATAATGGGTAAGATGTTTAAAATTTAAAATGAGGCAAGAAAATGAATTAAAGAATTGATGAAGAAATGTTTTTGTTTAGCACATGGTTTTTTATTTTTCTTTCTTTCTTTATTGTTTTTCAAGACAAGGTTTCTCTCTGTAGCTCAGGCTGTCCTGGAACCTACAGGCTGGCCTCTAACTCAGAAATCCGCCTGTCTCTGCCTCCCAAATGCTGGGATTAAAGGCATGCACCACCACTGCCTGGCTTAGCACATGTTTTGTTAGTGTGTTTTTCTAATTAAAAATGCCATCTTCCAGTAGCCCAATCTCAGTTAAATTCTAGAAAATTCTAAGAGAAAAACTATAATTGAAATCATTAGAGGTTATGTAAGCATTGTATTCATTTCCAGAATTTTTGAACCTGGTGGAGATGCAGAAATTCTTCTGTCAGCCTGGTACCACAAGGCAAGTAAGTTATGCCAGCAGGGAAAGCTACAGAATCAAAATAGTGCAGACACTCAAGGTTCCTGGCTGAGAGTTGTGTGTGCAGTAATTTTTTGATAGATGCTTTGTTTGTCTAGGTTGCACAATGCAAGCCATACATGAAAATACCTTTTAATGATTAAATTAGTCCAATTTGCTTTTATTTACAGTTGTATACTTTCTGAGGATAACATTTGAGCTGAATGTATTTTGACAGCTCAACAATGCAATTTCTATGTTCAGTGTGAGATTACATATGGCTGTGCAGATCTATTACCTGTTTTGTATGTCTTTCCCCACATCTGGTTATCCACTTTTCACCATCCAAAGGATAATTAGTATCTTGCTGAACTTTTCGTCTTAGAATGAAGCAACCTTAAGATCGTTCTGGACACAGGAAGAGAACCTCAACAGCTTTGTTTTTTTGAATTAAAGTGGAATAATATTTTAAGGCCAGGTAATGTGTTCTTTTAAAAATCACTTGGTTTTATGCCCTAGTAGATGGTAAGAAAAAGATAGGAGCAAGTATTTTCCAGCATTTAAACAGTTTATATTTAAGTCTTATTTTCTTCAATATCTTTTCAAGTTCTTAGGAAGTTTTGTAAGAAAACATAAGCCCTCAAACGGTTCATAACACACGTGCAATAATATGAATGACTTTTGTTAGATTTTATGCTTATTTTCCAACCAACCCTCTGAGATCTGTTTTGAGATAGATGAAAAACCGTATTCACTTCCCATCAGAAGTGACTATTATGCTTGATACTTGATGTCTGGCTGGCTGTATAGACTTCCAGATAAAGGAAACCCATACCCTTTTCTTTTTAGACTTATTAAGCATGTCAGCAGAGCACTGACACTGCTCTGACAAAAGCATACTCTTGATCAGACAAGAATTTTGAAATAATCAAAAGCCCCTCTATTTGAGCATCTTTCCTTTTGTCTCCTGAAATTATAAATGATCCATCCTTATGCACATTCCTTAGATAAGGTATTAGTGTTTTCTGCTAAAATGTGCATTTATTACTAGATTTTTGTACATTGTTACCAATTATTCAATCTATTTTACCAGTCAAAGAAGAGGACAGGAGGATCTGGGAAAAATAGGTTGGGAAGAATATTTTTTATGAGATGGATACTCAGCAAAAGTTAAATCACTTTGCTGTGGTGTAGGAGGTTCTGGGGAATTGTGGAGAGAAGAAGGTCTCTGTAACCCCTCCATGCATACATAAGTATTAACTGAATTATGATGTGTGTCTTCTGAGCAGCAGGAAAGATTCATGTCCAGAAGGTTTACTTCTATTATGCCTCTGATAATATACATTTATTTGGATTCTTCTAGAATTTCAAGTTGGCTAAACTTCAGTAAAGATATCCATTATTGAGAGAAAATCCTTAGAGGGATGCAAACAAAACAAAACAAAGGTATGATGCAGGATAAGAATCAGCAGTGCCCTGAGTGAGAATCCAAACATCTGTCTTTAGGAGGAGGGTGTGGCTGCTACCTCAAGTTCTTCATCCCCTGAGAATAACAAAAAGTAACCTGAATACCATGCATCAGCTGCTATTACTACGGAAGGATCACTCTGATTAGTTTTATAAAGAGAGTAAATGTATCAAAAATTCATTGAGAGTTTATCCCTCTGTTCCATGGTAGGTTGAATACTCCAATGTTTCAGTAAGACATACACATCTTACCCTGCCTCATCCTGTAATTTCTAAAGAATACCTGAATCTTACACCATGGTTCTCTGCCCTATTCCTTCCATGTCTTCAGTGCATATGTTTGTCTTATAGTTAATTGGTAACTTAGTATTTAGATCTTAAAACAGCCTAGGAATTAACAAGGCTACTGAACATTTATGAATGGGGACATATTTTAAATCCAGGCAACATGGAAATTCCTGATTTTAAAGCACAGTGTGTTTTTGGGACTTGTTTCAATGTGTTCTAAGTAAAGACTCTTGATTGTTCCTAGATAAATCTCATAATAAAAAGGGAACATTGGAATGCCAGAGCCATGGTTGCCACTTGAAATCTAAGACACATTCTACTAATGTCGAGAGGAAACTGTTTGTCTTATGATTCTTTAAAGATCTAATCAGAGACACCATCATAGTAAAATGGTGCCATTCTGTATTTATTTCCAGGATACACCAGCTATAAAGGCAATGCAACCTAATAGTATTTCATAACACATATAAAAATATTTTTTATTATCTATTCATCAGCTGAAGAACTTTAAAGTTGTTTCCATTCCTTAGCTGTCATGATTACAGAGGCAACAAACATGGCTGACCAAGTGCCTATACAATAAGACATTGAGACTTTCGGGCATAGACTAAGGAATAGTATAGCTGTGTTGTATGAAAGATTTACTTTTAGTGTAATGAGAAAAATTCACACTGCTTTCCATAGGGATTTGATCAGTTTGCAAGCTGACTGTGAATAAAGGTTCATTTTTTGCTTCTGGTTTCCATCGGTGGTGGGAGACCTCTGCCTGGGCCACCAGGGATCCATAGTCAAATAGCACTGAGAGAAAGTTAGCCTCCCAGAAGAGTGGAAAAACCCGAGAGAGGGGGTAAGAGGAGCAACACAGTTCATCTGGACTCACCCAGAATCCTTGGGATACAAGGACTGAGGAACAGCAGGGTTTCCTGCTGGTTTCCATCTGTGGCAGGAGACCTCTGCCTGGGCCACCAGGGATCCATAGCCAAATAGTGCCAGAAGAAAGCTAGACTTCTAGGAGTGTGGGCAAGTCTGTCTGCTAAGAGGGACCCACCTGAAATCCCCAGGACACAGGGACTGAGGAGTTGTCTTCTGGTTTCTTTCAGTGGCCTGGGAGCAGATCCTATAACACAGGCCTCCATACTCAAATAGTGTCAGGAGAGACCTGGTATCCCAGGTGTATTGACACACCTTCAAGCAGAGGCAAGACCACAACTTCTGTTCAAATTCACCGGATCAAGAGGGACCCTTGCAGAGCTATCAGGACATAGGAACCAAGGGACAGCTGGGGACTAGATCCTTCTGGTTTCAGTCTGCACCCCAGAGCTGACCCTGTGCCACAGCTCTCAAAACTCAAATTACTCTCAGAGAGAACTGGTCTTCAAGGAGTACTGACACCGAGGCTTGCAGGAAGGACTGACCACAGTCAGAGAGACTAAGACCAATTAACAGCAGAGATAACCAGATGGTGAAAGGCAAGGGCAAGAACACAAGAAACAGAAACCAAGGCTACTAAGCATCATCAAAACCCAGCTCTCCCACCACAGCAAGCTTTGGAAACCCCAACACACCAGAAATGCAAGACTCAGACTTAAAATCACATCTCATGATGAGGATAGAAGATTTTAAAAAGGAAATAAATAACTTCCTTAAAGAAATACAAGAGAACACAGGTAAACAACTAGAAGACCCTTAAAGAGGAAACACAAAAATCCCTTAAAGAAGTATGGGAACACACAATCAAACAGACAAAGGAAATGAACAAAACCATCCAGGGATTAAAATAGAAACAGAAAAAATAAAGAAATCACAAAGAGAGACAACCCTGGAGTTAGAAAACCTAGGAAAGAGATCAGGAGTCATAGATGCAAGCATTACCAACAGAATACAAGAGATAGAAGAGAGAATCTTAGGTGCGGAAGATACAATAGAAAACATTGACACAACAGTCAAACAAAATGCAAAATGCCAAAATCTCCAAACTCAAAACATCCAGAAGGTCCAGAATAAAATGAGAAAACAGAACCTGAGGATACTAGGTATAGAAGAGAGTAAAGATACCCAACTTAAAGGACCAGTAAATACCTTCAACAAATTTATAAATGAAAACTTCCCTAACCTAAAGAAAGAGATGAACATAAATGTAAAATAAGCCTATAGAACTCCAAATAGACTGGACCAGAAAAGAAATTCCTAACTTCACATTATGGCCAAGGCACCAAATACACAAAACAAGGAAAGAATATTAAAAGAAGTAAGGGGAAAAGGTCAAGTACCATATAAAGACAGACCTATCAGAATTACACCAGACTTCTCACCAGAGACTATGAAAGCTAGAAGATCCTGGGCAGATCTCGTAGAGACTCTAAGAGAACACAAATGCCAGCCCAGACCGCTATACCCAGCAAAAGTCTCAATTATCATAGCTGGTGAAACCAAAATATTCTATGTCAAATCCACATTTGCACAGTTTGTTTCCACAAACCCAGCACCACAAAAAATAATAGATGGAAAATGACAACTCAAGGAGGGAAACTACACACTAGAAAAAGCAAGAAAGTATTCTTTCAACAAAAGCAATAAAAGGCAGCCACACAAACATAAAAATAACATTGAAAATAACAGGAAGCAACAATCACTATTCCTTAATATCTCTTAACATCGATGGATTCAATTCCCCAATAGAAAAACATAGACTGACAAACTTGACCCATACACAGGACCCAGCATTTTGCTGAATCCAGGAAACTCTCCTCTGTGTTAAAGACAAACACTACTTCAGAGTAAAGGGCTGGAAAACAATTTTCCAGGCAAATCATCCAAAGAAACAGGCTGGAGTAGCCATTCTAATATCAGATAAAAATCAACTTTCAACCAAAAGTCATCAAAAAAGATAAGGAAGGAAACTTCATACACATCAAAGGAAAAATCTACCAAGCAGAACTCTCAATTCTGAACATCTATGCCCCCAATGCAAGGGCACCCACATTAATAAAAGAAATTTTACTAAAGCTCAAAGCACACATTGCACCTCACACAATAATAGTGGGAGACTTCAACACCCAACTATCATCAATGAACAGATCTTGGAAATAAACTAAACAGAGACAAGTGAAACTAACAAATGTAATGAACCAAATGAATTTAACACATATCTATAGAACATTTCATCGTAAATCAAAAGAATATACTTTCTTCTCAGCACCTCATAGTACCTTCTCCTAAATTGGTCATATAATCTGTCACAAAACAAATCTCAACAAGTTTAAGAAGATTGAAATAATCCCATGCCTCCTATCAGATCACTACAGAGTAAGACTGGTCTTCAATGGCAACAACAACAACAACAGAAAGCCCACATACACAAGGAAGCTGAACAATGCTCTACTCAATGATAACATGGTCAAGGAAGAAATAAAGAAAGAAATTAAAGACTTCCTGGAATTTAATGAAAATGAAAGTACAACATACCCAAATCTATGGGACACAATGAAAGCAGTGTTAAGAGGAAAACTCATAGCTCTGAGTGCCTCCAAAAAGAAACTAGAGAGAGCATATTCTAGCAGCTTAACAGCACATCCGAAAGCTCTAGAACAAAAAGAAGCTGATACACCCAAGAAGAGTAGAAGGCAAGAAATAATCAAATTAATGGCTGAAATCAACCAAGTAGAAACTAAAAGGACTATAAAAACAATTAACAAAACCAGGAGCCTGTCCTTTGAGAAAATCAAAAAGATAGCTAAACTCTTAGCCAGAATAACCAGAGAGCACAGAGGCAGTATGCAAATTGACAAAATTAGAAATGAAAAGGGAGATATAACAACAGAATCTGAGGACAAAAAATCATCAGATCCTACTAAATTTTACTCAACAAAATTGTAAAATCAGGATGAAAGGGACAAGTTTCTAGACAGATACCAAATACCAAAGTTAAGTCAGGATCAGATAAACTGTCTAAACAGTCCCATAACCCCTAAAGAAATAGAAGCAGTCATTAAAAATCTCCCATCCAAAAAAAAAGCCCAGGCCCAGATGGGTTCCGTGCAGAATTCTATCAGACCTTCAAAGAAGACCTAATACCATTACTCTTCAATCTATTCCACAAAATAAAAACAGAAGCAACACTACCAAATTCATTCTATGAAGCTATAGTTACTCTAATACCAAAATCTCACAAGGACCCAACTATAAAAGAAAACTTCACACCAATTTCCCTTATGAATATCAATGCAAAAATACTCCAAAAATTCTCGAAAACTAAATCCAAGAACACATCAAAATGATCATTCACCATGATCAAGTAGGCTTCCTCACAGGGATGCAGGGATGGTTCAATACATGGAAATCCATTAATGTAATCCACTGCATAAACAAACTCAACAACAACAACAAAAAAACCCATGGTCATTTCATTAGATGCTGAAAAAGCATTTGACAATATTCAACATCCCTTCATGATAAACGTCCATGAAAGATCAGGAATTCAAGGACCATACATAAACATAATAAAAGCAATATACAGCAAACTAGTGGCCAACATAAAACTAAATGGAGAGAAATTTGAAGCAATCCCACACAAATCAGGGACTAAAAAAGGCTGCCTTCTCTCTCCCTATCTATTCAATATAGTACTTGAAGTTATAGCTAGAGCAATTAGACAACAAAAGGAGGTCAAGTATGTACAAATTAGAAAGGAAGAAGTCAAAATATCACTATTTGCAGATGATATGATGGTGTACTTAAGTGATTTCCAAAACCTCCACCAGAGATTTGCTATAGCTGATAAACACGTTCAGCAAAGTGGCCGGATACTAAATTAACTCAAACAAAGGCTCTAGTAACCTTCTTATACTAGAAGGATAATCATTCTGAGAAAGAAACTAGGGAAATGACACCCTTCACAATTGTCACAAACAATATATAGTATCATGCTGTGACTCTAACAAAACAAGTAAAAGATATGTATGACAAGAACTTCAAATCTCTGAAGAAAGAAATCCAAGAAGACCTCAGAAGATGGAAATATTTCCCGTGCTCATGGAGTGGCAGGATTAATATAGTTAAAATGGCCATCCTGTAGAAAGCAATCTACAGATCAATGCAATCCCCATCAAAATTTCAATTTTCAACTCAATTTTTCATAGACTTAGAAAGAGCAATTATGAAATTCATATGGAATAACAACAACAAAAACAACAGCAACAACAGCAGCAACAACAAAAACAGGATAGCAAAACTATTCTCAACAACAAAAGGACATCTGAAGAAATCAGCATCCCTTACCTCAAGCTCTACTACAGAGCAGTAGTGATAAAAACTGCATGATATTGGTACAGCGACAGGCAGGTAGATCAATGGAATAGCATTGAAAACCCAGAAATGAACCCACACACGTACAGTCACTTGATCTTTGAAAAAGGAGCTAAAAGCATGAAGTGGAAAAAGGACAGCATTTTCAACAAATGGTGCTGGTTCATCTGGCAATCTACATGTAGAAGATTTTGAATTGATCCATTCCTTTCTCCCTGTACAAAGCTCAAGTCCAAATGGATCAAGGACCTCCACAGAAAACCAGATACACTGAATCTAATAGAAGAGAAAGTGGGGAAAAGTCTCAAACACATGGGCACAGGGGAAAAGTTCCTGAACAGAACACCAATGGCTTATGCTCTATGGTCAAGAATCGACAAATGGGACCTCAGGAAATTACAAAGCTTTTGTAAGATGAAGGACACTGTAGATATTACAAAATGGCAATCAACAGATTGGGAAAAGAAATTTACCAATGCTACATCCGATAAAGGGCTGATATCCAATATATACAAAGAACTCAAGAAGTTTGACTCCAGAGATCCAAATAACCCTATCAAAAAATGGGGAACAGAGCTAAACAAAGAATTCTCAACTGAGGAAACTCATAGGGCTGTGAAGCCCCTAAAGAAATGCTCAACATCCTTAGTCATCAGAGAAATGCAAATCAAAACAACCCTGAGATTCCACCTCACACCAGTCAGAATAGTTAAGATCAAAAACTCAGGTGACAGCAGATGTTGTCAAGGATGTGGAGAATGAGAAGCACTCCTCCATTGCTGTTGGGATTGCAAGCTGATACAACCTCTCTGGAAATCTGTTTGGCAGACCCTCAGAAAAATGAACATAATACTACCTGAGGACCCAGCTGTTCCACTCCTGGTCATAAACTCAGAAGATGCTCCAATATGTAATAAGGACACATGCTCCACTATGTTCATAGCAGCCATATTTATAATAGCCAGAAGCTGGAAACAACCAAAATGTCTCTCAACAAGAGGAGTGGATACAGAAATGTGGTACATTTACTCAATGGTTTACTACTCAGCTATTAAAAACAATGACTTCATGAATTAGCATTTCTAAATCTTGTTTTGAGAACTCTGTTCAGATCCCATGCCTGTTTTTGAACAACTCATTTTTTTGGCAAAGATTCCATCTCATTCTCTGAGATTCTCCTGTCTTTGATTAATTGTCTCTTCAACTGTATAGAAGATTTCTAGTTTTAAGAGGTTCTACTTATTGGTCTCCATTACTGGACAAGTGGTGTTTTATTTAGGTACTATCGCCTAGGATAATTTTTTTCTAGAACATTCAGTGTTTTATGCTTGGGGTTTAGGTTTTGATTCATTTAGAGGTTTTTTTTTTTTTCTTTTTCTTTTTTCTTTTTTCTTTTTTTTGTGAAAGGTAATAACTTCAGGTCAAATTTCATGTTCTACCCATGGATATCCAATTTTCCCAGTACCACTTGTTAAAGATGCCATGTTTTTACAATTATACTTGTAATGATCAAGGATCTTAGTCTCACCTCTTATCAAAGAAATTCTTGCGACAGACAGAGACTATTACAGCAAACCACAACTGATCAAAATGCAGAGAACCAATGACCGTTTGATGTCCAGCTTCACGTGCCCAGCTTCACATCTCCAACCCAAAGCTTGCACCCAAGGTTTTGGGATTATAGTGAAAGATGGGCAGAATAATTCTAAGGATCGTAGGAATAGGACATTTGATATTGGAAATATCTCATGGGGCTCCATTCCTAGAAAATAACTACAGGGAGCTAAATTATGCTGAGAGAAGGAAACATATCCTTCAACTAGGAAAGAGCAATCCAATGCCTTTAGTTATATACATGCAAGTAATATTATGCACACTAAACATACATGCAATTATATATAAATATATAATTATATATAAATATCTATACATCTATATACAATTATAGATATGTATTATATACATACAATTATATATCATGTATATACAAATACAATATGTAATAATATAATACAATATAATATAAATTTTATTAAGAAAATGAGGCCTTGAGACAGAGCGAAGGAATGCACGACAATAGTTAGATTGAGGACAGTAAAGGAACTTAAGCTTATCTGAAAGGCACTTAAATTGCATTCATACACATTAAATTCTCAATCATTTCATGTTTCAATACTATGAATACATGTGAGGGAGAAAAATAAGAAAAAATAAGTCAGTGTCTGGCAGAGACACAAGCTTACCCAGAACTATTTACTAAAATATAACATTTAGGAGTGTCTTCCATATCTAATAGAAAGAGATTCTTAAATGTTTGTGTTATTGTTTATATAATGTTTAAAAGGAACATGCAAGAATATCAAAAAAGCTAATTGTGAACTAGCAGGCAATTAAAACATATAAACATTTGAAGTTATCACTACAGGACAGTATAACATGGACGTGTGTATATGTGTGAATGTAAAGGTAAGTGCACACTCTAAAAATTAAATATGTGTCAGTTTAACCATGTAATTATATTTTACTGGTATCCCAAGTATCTGCCCATAGGAATTATAGTCATAATTGGAAAAATAATATACTCTGAAATAAAATATATTTTTAAAAATATTAAATCACTGCTTCATTTTTTCTATTCTGGTTTCCTGAGAATATGGGTGAGAGCCTACAATCAAGTGTACCCAGGTCTCACAAGAAGCAATTTATTGGGAAACTTTGAAAATACCATGCTTTTAAATGACAGGCGTTTTCCAACACAAGTGTGTAGTATGATGTCTGCCTATTTCACATGTCGTGAAACCTGCTTAAAGAGCCCGGTGGACTGCTGCCAACACATGGTCATCTCACAACACTGTGAATAGAGTATTATATAGTGTTTACACTCAATAAATTTCAAGCCATAATATTCAATGATAATAGTGAGCCCATAAAAATAACTGGATGCAGAGCTACCAATGAGTGGGCTGTTTATAAACTCCGGGAAGTTGAAGCAAGTTGGATGAAAAAGCAGAAAAGTCAGAGTATTCAGCTTGACATATCTTAAAGAAAAGTCTGTGATATGGAACTAAGGTCCTGCATGCATACCTATAAGCCTGCAATTCAGGTTTGCCATTCTAGGATGAGCATTGCTTAGCTATCATGAGTAGAGCCAAAAGCATCTGATTTTCCCTAATCCAGTCTATTTATGTATATATTTCTAAAACATTGTTTTGAAAGATTTGAGATGTCAGAAAACTCCCTTGTAAACTTGAGCCAGTGGAAATCCTATCTTTCCCTATGAATCTAACCATTTACATCCTATCCATATGTCTTAGGGTGTCATTGCTATGAAGAGACACTGTGTGCCCACCACAATTACTAAGGACAACATTTAATTGGGGCTGGTTTATATTTCAGAGGTTCAGTCCCTTATCATCCTGGCAGGAAACAGGGCAGCTTGTAGTCAGATGTGGAGCTGAAGGAGCTGGAGGAGCCTAGACTTCTATGTATTGATCTGTAGGCAGTCAGGAGGGGACTCTGTCATACTGGCCAGACATGGACATATATATGAGAACCCAAAGCCCCTCCTCCATAAAGACACACTTTCTAACAAGGCCACACTTCCTAATAGTGGGGCTTCCCATGGGCCCAGGATATTCAAACCACCACCTCATGCCATCCCAGGTTAATTCTTATAGTGCCTGCACTTCTCATGGTTTTATTAGAACATTTAAATAAATGGAACTTTGTTTTGTATATTGCATAGAACACTGCAATTTTTCTTCTATACATTCTTATGAACCTTTTGAACTTTGGGATCATTGTCCTAATTTTTTTCAAACCTATCTATAAAGTGACTATACAAAGCCAGAGCCCCTTGAAGTCTAGCACTTTCTACTTTCAGGAAATGTAAGTGGTGTATGTGGGACTCTTGATAAGCTACTGTTTATTTCTCCTATTATTTGACTAATTTCCTCACTAGGATGAATGCAGTATGTAGGCACAGCTTTTATTTATTTATTTATTTATGTATTTATTTATTTTAAATTCAGAATACAACCTCACTAATTGAAGGAGTATCTGGAATATATGGAAGATTTGGTGAATTAGTTTGAGTGAAAGAATAGATTTTGAAAAATGTTGTTCTCCCAGAATCATACTTTAAACTTTATGAGTGACCTCCTTGGCCCTCAAACCTGCTGATTGGAGAACATTCAGAACAATAGCACAATTTTCCTTGGACTAACCAAAAACTGCAATAAACTGATTCTCTTTCCCAGCCTTTGACCTTGACCCAATTACATTTTGACACAAAATTGTGACAGATGGCCATGTTCCTTTCCCATCCTTCATTATACTTTGTGATTCAAGATATTGATTTTAGGCTTGTTTAACCTCATCTAGCACAATGGACCAGGGCAGGAAAATAACATCATAGGATTGACCAAATGGGGATTTTCAGTAAATACCTGTTGTGTTAAATGAGATAATCTGTTTGCACACCTGCCATCCTGGGAAGGAACTTGTGGGTATAACACAAAATGAAACAATTTAATGACAATTGCTATTTCCAGTAATTCCTCTGTTTCTACTTACACATAGGAATAAGATTATGTACTTTCGATGAGTTTTCAATTATATAGCAGAAGATACTAAATATGAGATAGGCGTATGTAGAAAAATTAAAATTGTTCAGACTTTCCCCCTGACACCTCTTTGTGAGTTTTGCTGAAATTCTTAGTGTAACTAGGGAATTCAACAAATGAACTACATGTCCAAACAAAATTCAGAGTCAATTATATATTACTATAGTTCCAGTCCTTAAAGGGTAGATTCCCATTTTCTAACAAACATTTATTAATTTCTTAAAATATAAAATTTCTACTTATGTGTGTTTATACATACAAGCATGAATATAAGACTGGCCATATGTGAATATTTATATGAACATTCACATTTATGTTTATAAGTATATGTATGCTTGTGTGTCTTTCATTGCATATATGTATGTGACCATGTGTACACTTATGTGTGCATTAATTACGTGCAAGCATGTATATGTTCATATATGCATGTGTCCATGGGGGCATTCATGTATGTATTGCTTATGTTCATGTATATTTCTGTATATGTGTGAGTACATTATATGTGTGTCCGTATGAGCATGTATGTGTGTGTCCACAGCTGTATGTATGCCAGTGAATGTAGTTCTCAATTAAGTCTTTCCATTGCATAGTTGTTTGGGTTGAAACGCCTTGCAGAATCTATTGAGGTAGATACAGAAACATACACAAGTGTATCTCTCTTTGGCTGATCTATGTTGAAAGTCTCTAAACAGACCAATAGATGTGTTCTTCCTCTACTCTCAAAGGTTTGTTACCAGCATCTTCAGTGTAGAGCCTCAGCTCAGTCAGCATTATTCTGTCAGCTCTTGGTTTTGAAAGGAAGTTCATGATCCCTAAACTCAATGGATGCTCATTTAGCAGCTCTGAAACAACAACAACAACAATGAAATTAACATAGGAATCCAAGGTCTGTCTTGTAAGAAACAGCCGCAAAAACAGAGAGGCCCATAGCCAGAAGAGGTGACCTTTAGCAAACTCAAAATCAGAATGCTATCCAGTCTAATAGCAAGTTGATCAGACTATAAACTGCCATCTTGTATGTGAAAGAAAATGGACAAGAACTGAGGCTCAGCTTAAATCATATTTTGTTTTATGAAACACCCTGGAAGGAGAAAACATCTGGGTATGCAAGAGACCTGTGCCTTCTGGCCCTGAAAACACATCATCTGTTGTTCACTAAGGCACACAAGCAGGATCCTCACTTTTTTCAATTAAGAAGATGATGCTACCATAGTTTTCAGTTTCCTTCATTCACTATTGAGAAGAAATTTAGGAAGGAAGTGGACATTCCATGGTTAATCAGGAAAGAGAAAAATCCCTTTTGGGGGGATTTTATGGCTTTCTAATTAAGCATGGTGGGAGGGAGAGTTCCTACAGTAAGGCAGCGGGCTCAGAACACTGACAAGGTCAATTATCTCCCGATAAGCCCTGCACCAGCAAGGATTAATAATATGACTAATATTAATTGAATGTGAGTTCATTGAGTTTTTTCCTTATTTTAAAGGTATCTTGGTAGGTGTGCACACAGTGGTGCATAGTGAATGATGGATGGAAATGACAGAGTCACTAATAAGCCTTTAGACCTCTCTGGCCTCCTGGGCACATGAGGATGCAAGTTTGATTGGCTTTCTTGATTTCAAACCATCTCAGCCCTGGGAGAGACTGACAGGAAACTAAATCGGACTAGTTTAATAGTGTAACTTCTACAAATAGAGTAACTTCAGAACTATGAATTTCACATTTCTAAAACAAAACTTGGATAAATCTGGTAGTAAGGGTCACTTAAGGCAAGTTAGAAGTAGAGAGTTTGGACAGAGAAAGATGGTATATAATCTGTCTCTATTGATGTGAATCACCACAGAAGGGCTGCCTAGTACATGCTCATGAAAAATCCTATATTTTGCCTTTACTTTTATTTTGTATATTTTTTATTTATGTTTTATAATTTTTAATGTTACTTTATTTATTTTCAAATGATCCCTCTTTCCAGATCTCCCCTTTGGAACTTCCCTATTCCCTCCCACCTCCCCCTGCTTCTATGGGGGTATTCCCCCACCAACCCACCCACCCACCCACTCTCATCTTCCCTCCTAGGCATTCTCCTATACTGGGGCACTTAACACACTCAGGCTCAAGGGCCTCTCCTCACCCTGGTGGTTAATAAGACCATCCTCTGCCACATATGTGGCCAGCACCATGGGTCCTTCCATGTTCATTCATTGGTTGGTGATCCAGTCTCCAGGAGCATCAGGAGGTTAGGCCAGTGGACACTGTTGCTCCCTCCATGGGGCGGCCAACTACCTCAGTTCTTTCAGTCCCTTCTCCAACTTCTCCATATGGGACCTTACCCTCAGTTCAATGGTTGCTGTGAAGTTACTTTTGGGTATTCTGAAATTTGGGGGTAATAACCACTTATCAGTGAGTACATACTGTGTTCATTCTTTTATGACTGAGCTACATCACTCAGGATATTTTCAAGTTCCAGCCATTTGCCTGAGAATTTCATGAAGTCATTGTTTTTAATAGTTGAGTAGTATTCCATTGTGTAAATGTACCACATTTTCTGTATCCATTCCTCTGTTGAGGGACATCTGGGTTGTTTCCAGTTTCTGGCTATTATAAATATGGCTGTTATGAACACAGTGGAGCACGTGTCTTTATTACATGTTGGAGCATCTTCTGGGTATATGCCCAGGAGTTGAATAGCTGGGTCCTCAGGTAGTATTATGTTCATTTTTCTGAGGGTCTGCCAAACTGATTTCCAGAGAGGTTGTATCAGCTTGCAATCCCACCAGAAATGGAAGAGTGTTCCTATTTCTCCACATCCTTGACAACATCTGCTGTCATCTGAGTGTTTGATCTTAGCTATTCTGACTGGTGTGAGGTGGAATTTCAGTTGTTTTGATTTGCACTTCTCTGATGACTAAGAATGTTGAACATTTATTTAGATGCTTCTCAGCCCTATGAGTTTCCTCAGTTGAGAATTCTCTGTTTAGCTCTCTTCCCCATTTTTTGATAGGGTTATTTTGATCCCTGGAGTCTAACTTCTTGTGTTCTTTGTATATATTGGATATTAGCCCTCTATCTGACATAGGATTGGTGAAGATTTTTTCCCAATCTGTTGGTTGCGGTTTGGTCCTATTTACAACGTTCTTTTCCTTACAGAAGCTTTGTAATTTCATGAGGTCCCATTTGTGGACTCTTGACCTTAGAGCATAAGCCATTGGTGTTCAGTCCAGGAACACCTGTGCCCATGTGTTCTAGACTTTTCTCCACATTCTTTTCTATTAGATTCAGTATATCTAGTTTTATGTGGAGGTCTTTTATCCATTTGGACTTGAGCTTTGTACAGGGAGATAGGAATGGATCAATTTGCGTTCTTCTACATGTAGACCAACAGTTGAACTAGCACCATTTGTTGAAAATGCTGTCCTATTTCAATGGATGGTTTTAGCTCCTTTCTCAAAGATCAAGTGACTGTAAGTGTGTGGGCTCATTTCTGAGTCTTCAATTCTATTCCATTGATCTACCTGCCTGTCATTGTACCGATACTATGCAGTTTTTAATCACTACAGCTCTGTAGTACAGCTTGAGATCAGGGAGACTGATTCCCCCAGAAGTCCTTGTATTGTTGAGAATAGTTTTTTCCTATCCTGGGTTTTTCGTTATTCCATATGAATTTGAGAATTGCTCTTTCTAAGTCTATGAAGAATTGAGTTGGAATTTGGATGGGGATTGCATTGAATCTGTAGATTGCTTTCAGTGGAATGTCCATTTTTACTATATTAATCCTGCCAATCCATGAGCATGGGAGATCTTTCCATCTTCTGAGGTCTTCTTCGATTTCTTTCTTCAGAGACTTGAAGTTCTTGTCATACAGATCATTCACTTGTTTGTTTAGAGTCACACCGAGATATGTTATATTGTTTGTGACTGTTGTGAAGGGTTTCATTTCCCTAATTTTTTTCTCAGCCTGTTTATTTTTCGAGTATAGGAAGGCTACTGATTCGCTTGAGTTAATTTTGTATCCCGCCACCTGGCTGAACTTGTTTTTCAGCTGTAGCAGGTCTCTCGTGAATTTTTTTGGGTCACTTAAGTATACCATCATATCATCTGCAAATAGTGATATTTTGATTTCTTCCTTTCCAATTTGTATCCCTTTGACCTACTTTTGTTGTCTAGCTCTAGCTAGAACTTCAAGTAGTATATTGAATCGATAGGGAGAGAGTGGGCAGTCCTGTCTAGTCCTTGATTTTAGTGGGAATGCTTCAAGTTTCTCCCCATTTAGTTTGATATTGGCTACTGGTTTACTGTGTATTGTTTTTACTATGTTTATGTATGGACCTTAAATTTCTGATCTTTCCAAGACTTTTATCATAAAGGGATGTTAATTTTGTCAAATGCTTTTCCAGCATCTAATGATATGGCCATGTGGTTTTTATCTTTGAGTCTGTTTATATAGTCGATTACATTGATGGATTTCCACATCCCTGAATCCCTGGGATGAAGCCTACTTGATTGAGAAGAATGATCATTTTGATGCGTTCTTGGATTCAATTTGCATGAATTTTGAGTATTTTTTAATCAATATTCATAAGGGAAATTGGTCTGAAGTTTTGTTTTATTGTTGGGTCTTTGTAAGGTGTTGGTATCAGTCTAATTATGGCCTCATAGAATGAATTGGGTAGTGTTCCTTCTGTCTCTATTTTGTGGAATCGATTGAAGAGTATTGGTATTAGATCTTGTTTGAAGGTCTGATAGAATTCTGCATTGAACCCATCTAGGCCTGGGCTTTTTTTTGTTGGGAGACTTCTAAAGACTGCTTCTTTTTCTTTAGGGGTTATGGGACTGTTTAGACCGTTTATCTGATCCTGACTTAACTTTGGTATTTGGTATCTGTCTAGAAACTTGTGCACTTCATCTAGATTTTCCAATTTTGTTGAGTATAGGCTTTTGTAGAAGGCTCTGATGGTTTTTTTTTAAATTTCCTCAGAATCTGTTGTTATATATTCCTTTTTATTTCTAATTTTGTCAATTTGGATACTGTCTCTCTGTCCTTTGGTTAGTCTGGCTAAGGGTTTATCTGTCTTGATGATTTTCTCAAAGAACCAGCTCCTGGTTTTGTTGATTCTTTGTATAGCTCTTTTAGTTTCTACTTGGTTGATTTCAGCCATTAATTTGATTATTTCCTGCCTTCTACTCCTGTTGGGTGTATTAGTTTCTTTTTGTTCTAGAGCTTTCAGGTGTGCTGTTAAACTGCTAGTATATGTTCTCTCAAGATTTTTCTTTTTCTTTCTTTCTTTTTTTTTTTTTTTTTTTGGAGGCATTCAGAGCTATGAGTTTTCCTCTTAACACTACTTTTATTGTGTCCCATAGGTTTGGGTATGTTGTACTTCATTTTCATTAAATTCTAGGAAGTCTTTAGTTTCTTTCTTTATTTCTTCCTTGGCCATGTTATCATTGAGTAGAGCATTGTTTGGCTTCCATGTGTATGTGGACTTTCTGTTTTTGATGTTGCCATTGAAGATCAGCCTTATTCCATAGTGATCTGATATGAGGCATGGGATTATTTCAATCTCATTATATCTGTTGAGGTTTGTTTTGTGATTGATTATATGATCAGTTTTGGAGAAGGTACCATGAGGTGCTGAGAAGAAGGTATATTCTTTTGATTTAGGATAAAATGTTCTATAGATATCTATTAAGTCCATTAGGTTCATAACATCTGTTACTTTCACCATGTCTCTGTTTAGTCTGTGTTTCCAAGATCTGTCCATTGATGATAGTGGGATGTTAAAGTCTCCCACTATTATTATGTGAGGTGCAATGTGTGCTGTGAGCTTTAGTAAAGTTTTTTTATGAATGTGGATGCCCTTGCATTTGGGTCATTGATATTCAGAATTGAGAGTTCTTCTTAGTAGATTTTTCCTTTGATGAGTATGAAGTGTCCTTCCTTATCTTTTTTCATGACTTTTGGTTGAATGTCAATTTTATCCGATGTTAGAATGAGTACTACATCCTGTTTCTTCAGACCATTTGCCTGGAAAATTGTTTTCCAGCCCTTTACTCTGAGGTAGTGTTTATCTTTAACATGGAAGTGAGTTTCCTGGATGCAGCAAAATGTTGGGACCTTTTATGGATCCAGTCTGTCAGTATATGTCTTTTTAGTGGCAAATTGAGTCCACTGATGTTAAGAGATATTAAGGAATAGTGATTGTTGCTTCCTGTTGTTTTAAATGTCATTTTTATGTTTCTGTGGCTATCTTCTTTTGAGTTTGTTGAAAGATAACTTTCTTGCTTTTTCTAGGGTGTAGTTTCCCTCCTTGTGTTGGCATTTTCCATCTATTATTTTTGTGGTGCTAGGTTTGTGGAAACATACTGTGCAAATGTGGATTTGTCATAGAATATGTTGGTTTCACCAGCTATTGAGACTTTTGCTGGGTATAGCGGCCTGGGCTGGCATTTGTGTTCTCTTAGTGTCTGTATGACATCTGCCCAGAATCTTCTAGCTTTCATAGTCTCTGATGAGAAGTCTGGTGTAATTCTGATAGGTCTGCCTTTATATGTTACTTGACCTTTTCCCCTTACTGCATTTAATATTCTTTCCTTATTATGCATATTTGGTGCTTTGACTATAATGTGAAGTGAGGAATTTCTTTTCTTGTCCAGTCTATTCGGAGTTCTGTAGGCTTCTTGTAATTTTATGTTCATCTCTTTCTTTAGGTTAGGGAAGTTTTCTTCTGTAATTTTGTTGAAGATACATACTGGTCCTTTAAGGTGGGTATCTTCACTCTCTTCTATACCTAGTATCCTCAGAATCTGTCTTCTCATTCTATCCTGGATCTCCTGGATGTTTTGGGTTAGGAACTTTTTGCATTGTGTGTTTTCTTTGACTGTTGTGTCAATATTTTCTATGGTATCTTCCGCACCTAAGATTCTCTCTTCTATCTCTAGTATTCTGTTGGTAATGCTTGCATCTATTACTCCTGATCTCTTTCCTAGGTTTTCTAACTCCAGGGTTGTCTCCCTTTGTGATTTCTTTATTGTTTCTGTTTTTATTTTAGTTTCTGGGTGGTTTTGTTCATTTCCTTTGTCTGTTTGATTGTGTTTTCCTATAATTCTCTAAGAGATTTTTGTGTTTCCTCTTTAAGAGCTTCTAGTTGTTTAACTGTGTTCTCTTGTATTTCTTTAAGGGAGTTACTTATTTCCTTTTTAAAATCTTCTATCCTCATCATGAGATGTGATTTTAAGTCTGAGTCTTGCTTTTCTGGTGTGTTGGGGGTATCCAGGACTTTCTGTGGTTGGAAAGCTGGGTTCTGATGATGCCAAGTAGCCTTGTTTTCTGTTCCTTATGTCCTTGCCCTTGCCTTTCACCATCTGGTTATCTCTGGTGTTAGCTGGTCTTACTCTCTCTGACTGTGGCTTGTCCCTCCTGCAAGCCTTGGTGTCAATACTCCTTGAAGACCAGTTCTCTCTGAGAGGAATTTGGGTTTGGAGAGTTGTGGTTCAGTGTCAGCTCTGGGGTGCAGAGAGAAACCAGAGGATTTAGTCCCCAACTGTCCCTTGGTTCCTGTGTCCTGATGGCTCTGCAAGGGTTCCTCTTGATCCAATGAATTTGAACAGAAGTGGTGGTCTTGCCTGTGCTTGAAGGTGTGTCATACTCCTGGCATACCAGCTCTCTCTTGGCACTATTTGAGTATGGAGCCCTGTGTCACAGGATTCCCTCTCAAGAGCTTTTCTACACTACTTGGAGGGTAGATTTCTCCCCACACTATTTGGCTATGGAGCCCTGGTGGCCCAGGCAGAACATTTTGTGTACTTATTAAAAAACAAAATTAGGAAAATAAATTCATGAGTAAGACTTATCATTTCTGAATTGCTGGAAAAATAAGCTCAACTTTCAATGAGAACTGATACTTATAAGTTGATTTACTGATGTGAGATTAAGGACGTTATTATTTCTATATAATGTCCTTCTTATACATTAGATATTGCTTTTAGTATAGAATCCCATGGTCTTTATTCATTGCCCCTGTAAATTTATACCTCTCCTTTTCAGAGATGGAAAGAAATGTAGAAAGTTACATAATTATAAAAAATATAGAATATTAATAAAGTAATTATTTGTTTTTGAAGCATTGAGTACACATTATGATATAATCATTATGATATGATTATTTTTAAAAGCTACTTTATGTAACTTTATTTTAACTTTATGCAAATATTTCCTGTTTTAATGTTAATGCTTTGATATACCAACCTTCAAGGACCATGTGCATCTAGGAAACTACATTTCTGCTGAGAATCAGGTGCAGAATTTTGTATTCAAAACACCCACACCAAGGTGGGTAAGAGTGGAAAGAGTGGGAAAAGAAATAAACTTTACAGCAGGATGGGAAACAGAGAAAAGACATTAGTTATAACTGGTTATAACTGGTAGACATCGGTTGCTGCATTGCGAGGGTGAGATTCCCTGCAGTGAATGCATGTGTCTGTAGGCAACAGGCCAAATAGATGACTCACAGTAAGATACATATCTAGATTGTTTACTTTTGAAGCAGAGCAGGGAGTGGTACAAAATGGTTCTGCCTTAAACCAACATCCTTGTTTTGACTCCACTGTCAATGGTGTCTGTCCTAGTGGTGACTAACCTCAGGTGAGAAATGAAGCTCTCTTAACATCTAAATTGCAGGACTCTTGTGTCACAGTCTGTGCAACCTCCCAATAATTGTGGTGGGATGGAAAAGGCGGAGAAGCTCAGCTCTTTTCAGGAAGTGAAAAGATTATAGATACAGCTGAGCTGCCTAGAATCCCATATCCATCTGGGACTTTTTAGCCACTCTCACTGTTTCTAAGAGCATCAGTGTGGGAATTTTGTTCTTTAGTTGTTATATTGTTACAGTTATATTGTTTTATCTCAGGACTTTGGGCTGATCCCTCCAACCACCTCATCAACATTTGGATTTTCAGGAGTGTAATAAGCTCACTAAGCGGCATGATGGATGTAGTTTGAACTCATCATCAAATACCATTTTAATTTAGTGAAGACAATAGCAGAAGGTACTCTGTCAGGAAATATCAGACCAGAGAAGAATGCTCAAGAGTCAGTAGGGAGGAAAGCCACCAGACACTTACACTGAGTAACAGATTTACTTTGCACAAGGGAGAAATTAGTTTGATTTATCTACCAATATGATATAGAAAGAGGAATAGACCGCTTTTGACATGAGAACAGAGGTGTCATACATGTGTGAACTATGGCTTGTATTATTCTACCATTGTAACTGCTCTGAAATTTCTAGTTTATTAATAAATGACTTGAACCCTCCTGAAATTCCAGGTGATTTCCTAGTCTCTAGTAGTGTAATAATTTGAGAAAAGAAATAATCATGTGACTCAATAAGAAAGTGTAGGATCCTGAATTTTTTTTCTTCCTCTACATAGAAACTCAGCTCACAGTCAGGTTCAGCATACCCCTCTGCTCTCATAATCTTCCTGAAGCTTCTGATTTTTGTCCTCACCACATGAATTATGTCATCAAATCACTTCTCAGCATCTGTGAGCCCCTAGGTACAAGGAGAGAGGAAGTATCTATCCTTTTCCTTGTTACCCTAAAATCCTTACTTTCCATGCAGTCCAAGTGTAAGCTTGAAGATGTGAGACAATTTTAAGACTAGAATGCCACTAAGTCAGATGATACTTTCTAGAGTACCCAAATTCCCTTTCTTTGGTGAAACATCTCTGAATTTTATGGGAGGCAATATCCTACTGGCTCTTTGTAACTCCATATATTAAAATAAAATAAAATATAAACTGCAGTGTTTCTCTAATGTCACCATCTGAATTAGAAGCAGGGAGTTGGCACATTGCTCATTTTGTTCATTCTAATTACAATTGCCTTGTCACGGAGATGCCAGCCTGATGAAGAGCAAATCAGGTAGAGAATCCCCAGGGGCCTCTTAGTGGCAGGAAGGCTGTCTCCAGTGGAATCACTGTGACAATTTCTTCTCTCCCTCTTCAAAGTTGAGAGTCCCTCTAGACAAATTCACATTTGATTATTTTCACTAGGCTTTCTGTCTTCAACTGCTTGATTAGCATCTCACTCACCTAAGAAATTACACTAAGGTTTGTGACCATTAAAAGGAAACCAAAGGATGTGTGTGGGTGCCTGCTCATGCATACTCACCCAAGAAAAAACATTTTCTTAACACTTGCAACCAAGGCTGTTCTACAATAACCACTGCGTGAGGCTTTGCTTGCCTGCATGTCTGTCTAGGCTGTTAGCTGGAAATCTTGTAAACTCCTCACAAATATGAAATTCGAAGTTTGGAAAATATCAGGAAATGTGTGGTAGTGGGCTCCTAAGAACTTTATTTTCTTTCATTCAACTTTACTACATCTGTGCTTACAGATAAGAGCAGTGTGCCTACTCCTACTAAAACATTTATTATTAATCTTAATTCTCTCTGGTAAAACTCATTTTTTTTTTTGGTAGAAAAATGCAATTAGCTTGAGAAAAGAATAATTAGAACATATAACTAATATGCCAAATACAGTTTCTCTACTAAGTAAAAAATATTTTACAAACTAACTAGGATATTTAGTTTTTGGTCTATCTGTAAGGGTAGTTCTGAATCCTTAGTGACCCAAGACCAGAACAGAAAAAAATTAAGTAAATATTCAGACTTATACTTCGGTACCTACCATTTCCCTGAAGACTTCTTGGCAAATCTCCTGGTAGGAAAATGATATCTATCCCATGTCTGCATTAAAAGTAGATGTCTGGAAACTTGGCACAAAAATTCGGCAACTCATAGTTCTACATTTCAATCATCATCTGGATTGATAAAATCTTACGATAATGACATCTGCATCATACAATCCCATTGGCTCAGCTCAAGTAGACAACGAGTTCCCATTTGTTTGTGTCTCTTGTGTAGTTTCCAAATAAGAACTGTTTGTTAACATTTTTTCCTTGCTATGCAGAACTTCTTATGTAAGCAAATATTTTCTGACATGGGTTGACTTAATGGAGAAATGTATTCAAGTTCCTTTTTTTTCCCAGAAGCAAATTTTGTTTGTCAACACAGGGACTATCTTTTTCTAGAATTCTTACTTCAGAAGAGCATTATTAGTCTTTTCAAGGAGATTGGCCACGGATGACTAGCTTTCCCATGGGGCAGCAGATTTCTCGCTGCTGGCTCCAGCTCAGGCGAGGTGAAGTGATTCAGCACTGTTTCTGTCCAGTGCACTGTTGATGGCCCAGCTCTGCCACTCATGGCCACCTGAGCTGCTCAAGCTGAAAGAATACAGCTTTCCTTAGGACTAGAAGGTCAACCAACAAGAACAGAGTTATATCAGGCAGTACAAAGATTAAATACCATAGCTTTGGGTCGTCATACCAAAAAATAGGTTCATATTCTCCTTCATGCTTCAAGGAGATCAGTAAATTGAGTTATCAGCCACTCATGTGCCTGGCTCCTTAGTTTTTCAGGGACTATGGAGGGCTAAGTGAGTCCCTGTGTGTGACATCCATGTCACACTCCTCCCCATTACCCAGGTCCTACATTCTTTCCACATCCTCTTTTGTGATGCTCTCTGAGACTTGCAGGAGTGTTTAGAGAAATGTCTCATCCTCTATGAACATTTTGTGACTCATTCAAAGGTCCGTGGCTAACCCGTTTACTTGGACTATCCTAGCTGAAAGGAGGTCTACTCATTCCTCTCAGCATGTTATCTTAATGGTGTTAACCAGCAAATCAATAGTACATGAAATAAGAAATGGAGTTACATGCTGGGAATGACAACAGAGGTAGACTTCATTTAAAAGCACCCAAGTAATAATACACTTTCAGTAAGAGTGGGGGAAAGCTTTAGGTGACTGCAGGGCAGTGATGAGTCAACAGAGAGTCAGTCCTCAGCAGGAGCAGATGTCTTCTCCAGTCTAACCAGAGAAGTAGTTGGCTTTGTTTTTAGTGTTTTTCTGTACTTGACCTCTTTGTCCTGACACTTTATCAGAGAAAGAATGGTCTTTCTTCTCATCCCCCCACCCCCGCAATAACTTTGCCTTCCCTTTGCATATGTAATGCCATTTGAGCCTTGAAATCAGATCCTTCTTTCTAAATTTTAAAGGCCAATACCAGTGCTCACTGACCTTCAATATTATTCCCCTCTATTATTTTCCTATCATCGCTTGCTCAACGATTCTATCCTTCAAGCAAAGCTTTTTGTTGTTGTTGTTGTTGGTTTGTTTCCCTTTGCCTGCCAAAAGCCATCTTTCCAGATCCAGCCAAAATGGTCTCTAGATTCTTAGATGTGGAAAAATGAGCCTTTCCCTATGTGGCTTAATCAATTTTGCGTGTGTGTGTGTGTGTGTGTGTGTGTGTGTGTGTGTGCGTGCTTGTATGTATTCATTCATGATCATGGGTAGAACTTGTTGTGGCAAACAGGTAGATGTCAGATTTCAGATTTCCTTCCACCATGTGGGTTCGATAGAGTCAAATTAGGTCACCAACCTTGAGTAAATGTGATTTTAAGTGGTGAGTAATGCTCCAGACCCTAATATAAGTTATATTTCTCATTATCCCTAATATCTAAAGGACTATGTGTTAGAAATGTTGTACTTTGAAAGTATAAATGTTTTAAGGATTAAAAACTAAAATAAATTATTTATCTCATAGTCAAGAATGACATCTATATTAGTCCATTTTCTTCTGCTGTGATTAAATATCGTAACCAACTTATGAAACTAAAGCAATTTAAGTAAGGAAGTGTTTATATTACCTTATGTGTCCAGAAAGTTGAACCAATAGTGCATGAAAAATGCTAGAATAATAAGTATATTTTAGGAACAAGAGCAAGAATGAAGAGTACATATATAATAAAAATTAATGAACGAAGAGGTCATTACTTTGAAAATGAGTAAAGAGGAATATATAGGAGAGATTTCATGGAGGAAAGGGATGGGGGAATTATGTTATTCCATTCAAATCTCAATTATTTAAAGAAATAATTTTAAAAGCTGAGTTAATTATCATATTAAACAGGAACAGAATGTTTTCCATGCTGAAAATTTTTGCTGAAGTTGAATCAGAGGGACTAGCATATATGGACAAGACTCAAGTTCCGGACTACTGCAGGGAAATAGACTCAGCACTGGCCAGAGCTTTTATAGATTGGATAGAATGTGTCCCAATACACACAGAAGTTTCATAACCTAAGCTTTAATTCAGAGTGAGAAAACAAGACTTTCTGTGGGAATAAGCCTTGATAGTAGCCGGAAGTCTTGAAATATGTTACACTAAATGTATAGGGTCCGGTTGAACTAGATCAAATGATTAATGACATTCCATCTGCTTCCTAAACAGTCCCACCTTCCACTGATTCCTCTGAAATTTTGCCATTTCAGTCAAGTTGAGATTTATTAGCAGCCACTTACTGTGATTTACTTTCTGAATGATTTGCATGCCTCTTTCCTGGGCTATTTGCATGCCTCTATTAGGAATGCAGCTATTTGGGGCATATCTGATTTATACTCATTTGACAAGTCTGCCCTTCTATTCACTTACCCCCATTTTGATTTATGGAAGGACAGAGCTATGTTCCTGGGGCCCATTCATTTCCTTGGAAATTAACTTTTTAAAACTGAAATCTTCCCATTGAGTTAGAAACGTAACAAATTAAGCCCAATGCCCTTTGCTTGGCTGCAACAAAGGTATTGGCTGGAATTGGGAATTCTCCTCAGTGAAAGTTTGAAATGGATGGAAATCAATTTGATGCCCTCTTCTCTTTCTTTGACTGTGTCTCTATGCATCTACTCAAGCTACATCTTTTTTCCTATGAGATATTCCCAAACTTTATTCTCTAATTTTTCTCTTTTTTTGGAGCATCATTGCTCACTGGTTTGTCCTTAACTATCAAAGGGAAAATAAACTAATGAAAATATGCCATCAGTGAGTGCATTGTGAGGCTCTATGAGACAGCTGGGATTTGAAATGGGACAGTTAAAGAAACAATGCCTCAATTATAACTTCATAATTTATAAGAAACTATTCTATGTATTATCTAAAGTAATCCTTAAAGCATTCTTCAAGTTAATTATTACACATATTTTAGTTTCACATATGTGAAAATTATGGTCCAGAAAAGATTCAAAAAAAAAAAGAGGATAATTTTGAAGAAGACAATACAGACACAAGATTTTAGGATCTCATTTCCTATCAGTTCCTTGACCTGTACTGGCTCTTCAGGGCAGGCAGGCATAGGGAAATTTGGTTCTATAAGAGTTCCAAGATACATTTTCTTCTTGGGTGGATAATTCTACCTGTTTTTGAAAGCAAAGAACCTAGATATCATCCTATTGGTAGAAAGTGAGGTTAGGAAGAAGAAGAGGGGGACAAGACTGACAATGAGCTAGATGAAATGGTAGGAGATCTCTGCCTAGCTTAGTATTTCCTGCAGAGTTATTCCCACATGCAACTAGCTGGCCAAGAATTCTAAGTGTTTTCCTTCAGTCAAATCCCAGGAATGTCTATAGCTCTGCAGTGACTACATCCAGTGCCATGGTTAGAGGATATTTGTAGAGGAGCTGCAGCAATGGTCAACTACTTGTACAATTAAGTATGAATTGATGTAATGCCACTAACATTTTCCTGTATCTAAAAAAGTCATGGTAGGATAGAAACTTATTTTGAAAAATCATTTTAGTTTGGGTCCCTGCAGCAGATCTGTGCATGGCAATTGAGATTATCATCTGAGTGCAATTAGTGAGACTTAATACAAAATGGAAGTTAAGGAATACATCTATAATCTGTAAAAACTTGATCATATTTAGGAACTCACACTTAAATACATATCATTTGGCAAGTTCATTTTGATACGTATAAGCTGTTTTATATCTACAAAATGTCCAAAGACTTTCCAATATGAACATAGTATATTTAAGAGAAATTTGTAACATTTACTTTGTATTACTTTCATGCTTTTGTGATACTAGTATAGAGTAGAAAAGCTGACAAAATGGCGGCAGCAGAAATAAGAAGAAAAACATTGCTCAACCGCATGTCTGCTTTCACCAGACATAGCACCAGGAACATACAGATTAGATCCCAACTCAATCCCCTTCCAAGGCATGTCCAGATGCTCTGAGATGTGCAGTGCTCCCTGAGTTGTATTATCCAGCCCAAAAATGCCCTCTGGAAGCCTGCTGCACCAGGAACTTCCAGGGACAGCCAAATGGCTAAAGGCCAGCATAAGAACACAATCAACAAAATCTAGGGCAAAATGATAGCTTCAGAGCATAGCTATCCTACTACAGCAAGCCTTGGATAGTCTAATGCAACTTAAATACAAGAAAATGACCTTAAGTTCAATCTTATAAAGGTGATCAAGACCTTTAAAGAAGAAATGAGTAAATCCCTTAAAGAAATAAAGGAAAATTCAATAAAATAGGTAGAGTCTTTTAAAGAGAAAATGAGCAAATTCCTTAAAGATATACAGGAAAATGCACTCAGAAACACAAAGAAAATAAATAAAACTGTTCATGAACTGAAAATAAAAATAGAAGCAATAAAGAAAACAGAAATTTAGGGAATTCTTGAGATAGAAAACCTAAGGAAGAGAACAGAAATAACACACAGATACCACCAACTGAATATCAGAGATGGAAAAGAGAATCTCAGGTGCAAAGATATGAGAGAAGAAATGGATACATCAGTCAAATAAAATGTTAAATCTTAAAAAAAAAAAAAAAAAAAAAATCCTGACACATTACATCCAGGAAATCTGGGATAATATGAAAAGAGCTAACCTAAACATATTAGGAATGGAAGGTAGTGATGAAGGAACCTAGCTCTAAAAACCAGAAAACATTTTAAACAAAATCTTAGAACAAAATTTCCCAAACATATAAAAGAAATGCTGATAAACATACAAGAATTTTAAAGAACACCAATTAGATGTGATTATGAAAGAAAAACCACCCTACACATAATAATCAAAACACAAATCTACAGAACAAAGAAAAAGAATCTTAAAATCTACAAGGGAAAGGCCAAGTAACATACAAAGGCAGACCTATCAGAATTATACCCAATTTCTCAACAGAGATTCTAAAAGTTAGAAGGACCTGAACAGATGTCTACTAGTCTCTAAGACATTAGAGATGTCAACCTAGACTATTATCCTCAACAAAACTCTCAGTCAACATAGATGGAGAAGCCAAGATATTCCAAGGAAAAAAACCAAGCTTAAACAATATCTGTCTACAAACCTAGGCCTATAGAAAAAACTTGAAGTAAAACTGCAATCAAAAATGTCAACTATATCCAAAAAATCACCAGAAAATATATAATCCCATACCAGCAAAAAGAAAATATAGGAAATACACACACACACTAACATCACCAAATTAAAAATAAGAGGAAATAACAATCATGGTCATTAGTATCTGTTAACATCAATGGACTCATCTCCCCAATAAAAAGATAAGAGCTAACAAAATGGATGTTTAAAAAGGGCCCAATCTTCTGCTGTATACAAGAAATGTACCTCAGCAATAAAAATGGACATTACTTCAGTGGAAAGGGCTAAAAAAAGTTTTTAAAGCAAATGGACTGAAGAAGTGAGCTTGAATAGCAATTATAATATCTTGTAAAACATAAGTTCAACCAAAATTAATCAAAAGAGTTGAGGAAGCAGATAATTGGAAATGATTCTACCTGAAGACCCAGCTATACTATTGTTGGGCATATATACAAAAAATGCTCCACAAAATCATAATTTAAAAATATACCTGAAAGTTCTAGGGAATAAAACAAAACACACCTAAAAGAGATAGATGCTGGAAAACAGTGAAACTCAGGAATGAAACCAGTCAACTAGAATCAAAGAGAACAATACAAACAATCAACAAAACCAAGAACTGGTTCTTGGTGAAAATCAACGAAATAGTATCGTAATTAACAAAATCAGAAATGAAAACGGAAACAAGGAAACAGACACTGATTCAAATAATCATTAGGTCTTAATTCAAAAGGCAAAAAATTGGAAAATCTAATGAAAATGGTTGATTTTCTTGATAGATACTACTTGCCAAAGTTAAATCAAGATCAAGTAAATTATTTAAATAATCCTGCAGTCCCTAACAAAATAGAAGGTGTCACTAAATTCTTCCAACCACCATCACAAACAACAAAAACAAAGCCCAAGGGCAGATGGTTTTAGCACAGAATTCTACCAGGTTTTCAAGGAAGAGCTAACATTAATAGTCCTCAGTCTTATACAAAATAGAAACAAAAAGAACATTGTCAAACTCAGTTGATTGGTCACAGTCACCTGCTACCTAAACTATATAAAGACTCAAAGAAGAAAGATCATTTCAGACAGATTTCCCTTCAGATATGATAGTATACACTAGTGATCCCAAAAATTCTACCAGAAAATTTTCTAAAGCTGATAACCTCTTTCCGCGAAGTCATTGGATTACAAAATTAATCCAAATGATATATGAGCTGAGAAACAAATTACAAAAACAAAACCTTTAAAATCCTACAAAAACCTCTTTAAAATAGCCAGAAATATTACAAAATATCTTGGTGTAACTACAACTAACCAACTGAAAGATCTCTATGAAAACACCAAGTCTCTGAAGAAAGAAATTGAGAAAGACATAATGATGAAAAAAAAAAATCTCCTGTGATCATGGATCCTTGGGATTAATATTGTAAAAACGGCCATCTCCCTAAAGTCAATCTACACAATCAGTGAAATTACCATAAATTATTCAACACAATTCTTTATAGATCTTAAAAGACTGATTCTCAACCTCAAATGAAAACACAGAAGACCCAGGATGTCTAAAACAATCCTGTACAATTAAAGAACTCCTGCAGGTATCACCATCCCTGATTTCCAGCTATACTACAGAGAAATATGTGGATATTTGATAGTTGACAAATAAGGTAAAACAATAATGGAACAAAAAGCATTTTCAACAAATGTTGCTGATATAACTGGATGTGTGCATATACAAGAATATAAAAATATCCATATCTGTCATCCTGTACAAAATTCAAGTCCATGTGCATCAAAGACTTCAACATAAAACTGAGCATACTAAATGTAATAGAAGAGAAAGTGGAGAACTGCCTTGAACACATTGGCACAGGAGACAAATTACTGAACAGAACTAAAAAATAGGACCTCATGAAGCTGAAAAGATTTTGCAAGTCTAAGGACATTATTAATAAGACAAAAAGGCAGACTACAGAATGGGAAAAGATCATCATCAACCCTACAACTGAGAGGGGACTAATATTCAAAATATATAAAGAGCTCAAGAAATTAGACACCACAAATTAAATAACTGTAGTGGCTATTCCTGATTGTCAACTTGACTATATCTGGAGTGAACTACAATCCAGAATTAGAAGACTCACCTGTGATCCAGATCTTGAGTCTGGAAGACAAAAGTTTCTGACCTGGCTCTTGGCATGCAGATCTTGAAGCAAAGTGGCCATGGAAAGCTCAGGCCCAGGCAAAGTAGTACATGCCTTAATCCCAGGAGACTGAAGTAAGGAGATCTCTGAGTTCAAGGTCAGCCTGGGACAAGGCAAGTTCCAGATCCAGGTGTGGTGGTATACACCTTTAACCTGGGACACACCTTCTGCTGGAGGCCTGCATAAGGACATTAGAAGAAGGAAGATTTGATCTTCTTTGCCTGTGTGCCTTGTGGGACTGAGCAACTGCTAGATCCTCAGACTTTCATTCACAGCTGCTACTGACCGTTGATAGGGAGTTGGACTACAGACTGTAAGTCATTAACAAATTCCCTTACTATATAGAGACTACCCATAAGTTCTCTGACTCTAGAGAATGATGACTAATACAATAACCCAATTAAAAATAGAGTAAAGACCTAAACAGAATTCTCAAAAGATAAATCTTTAATTTCTGAGAAACACTTAAAGAAATGTCCAACCTCTTTAATCATCAGAGAAATACAAATCCAAATGACTCTGACATTCTTACACTTGTCAGAATGACTAAGACCAAAAACTGAAGTGAAAGCACATACCAGAGAGGATGTCTGGCAAATGGAACACTCCACCATTGCTGGTGGGAGTGCAGACTAGTACTTTGGAAATCAATTTGGCAGTTTCTCATGAAATTGTGGACAGTCTACAACAAAACCATCTATACCACTCCTGGGCATATATTCAAAAGATGCCACATTGTATGTCAAGGACTGTTTCTGAACTATGTTCATAGCAGCTTTATTTGTAATATCCAGAAACTGGAAACAACACATATGTTTCTCAACTGAAGAACTGATAAAGAAAATATATACGTGCACAGTCAAATACAGTTCAGCTATTAAAAACATGAATTTCATGAAATTTGTAGAAAATGGATGGAACTAGAAAATATCATTCTAAGTGAGGTAACCCAGACCCAGAAATAGAAGGATGATAAGTATTCACTTGTAAGTGGGCAGGATAACCACATTACAATCCACAGACGTAAAGAAACTAAGAAAAATGGAATGTCATAGGGAGGACATTTGACTCTCACTCAGAAAAGGAAATAAAATATTCATCAGAGGTGGATGGATAGAGGGGCTTGGAGAGAAGGTGAGGAGGAAAATGGGGATATTGATCAGATTTGGGGAGGTGTAGGCAGAAGAGGGCTGGGATTGTGAATAAAAATTTCTGTGCAAGGTGGGGCATCTCTGGAAATAGCTAGAGACCTGGGATAGAGGAGGTTCCAAGGAGTCTGTGGGGGTTACCCTAGCTGGGATCCCTTTCAGCAGGGGATATGGAGACCTAAGTGACCATTTCTTATAACTAGGCAGGACTTTCAGTGAAGGGAAGGGGACATCAACCTGCCCACCAAACCTTCAACCCAAAATTTGTCCTGCCTACAAAAGGATCAAGGACAAAACTGAAGCAGATACTGAGGAACAGCCACCTGATAACTGCTCCATTTTGAGACCCATCCAATGTGAAAGAGCACTCTTAGAACTATTAATGACATTCTTTTATGCTTGTAGACAGAGAGGAACCAAGCATAGCAGTCTCCAGAAAGGCTTACTCCAGTAGCAGATGAAAACAGATACAGAGCCCCACAATAAAACATCAGGCAGAATTCAGGCAGTCTTGTGGAAAAGTGGGGTGTAGAATTGAGCAGGCCAGAAGGGTGAAGAACACAAGAGGACCCACAGAGTCAATTTTCTTGGGTTCATGGGGTTTACAGAGAATGAACTACCAACTAAAGAACATGCAGGGGCTGTACATAGGCATCCTACACATTTTTAGCAGATGTGCAGCTTTGTCTTAATGTGAGTTGCCTAGCAATTGTAGTAGGTGCTGTCTCTGACTTTGTTGCCTGCCATTGGATCCCCTTTTCTTACTTGGACTGCCTGATTGGCCATCAGTAGGAGAGGAGGCCCTGCTGGGGCAGGATATCCTGGGGTATGGTGGTAGCAAAGGGGGGGGCATCACCTTCTCTGAGGAGAAAAGGAGGGGTAAGGTGGGAGGAATTTTTAAGGGTGGGCCTGGGAGAAGGGGGAGGTGCTCCAATCAGGATGTAAAGTGAATAAATAAATTAATTTAAAAAAAGAAATACAAAAAAACACAAAAATGAAATAAGAAAAGAAAGAATGAAGAATGAAAAATGGAAGAGAGATGAAAGAAAGAATAAAGAGGAAAGAAGAGATAACATTCTACAGAGTACTTTATTCCTTCATTTGCTCATCTAAACTTTTAAATATGTATTTTATATTGAGGGATTATGATTATGTTATTTTCCTTCTCCTTCTTCTAAAGCCTCCCTTTATGCTCCTCCTTGCTTTTTTTTCAAGGTTATGTCCTGTACATTCTTTCATTGTTGTTTTACACACACACACACACACACACACACCTCCACCACCATAATCTCCACACACATTTATAATTACATAGATAACCTGCTTAGTCTGCACAATGGTTCATTAAGCCTTAAATGAATATTAATTTCTAATAGTGTCCTAATTTGCCTTAGTTTTCATCCTAAATTTTAGTCTACAGTCTACTCATAAAAGGCTTGATGCCCCAGGATAGGAGAATGCCAGGGCAGGGAAGCGGGAATGGGTAGGTGGGTGGGGGAACACCCTCATAGAAGCAGGGGGAGGAGGGATGGGATAGATTTCCGGTGGAGGGCAGGAAAGGAGATAACATTTGAAATGTAAATAAAGAAAATATCCAGGTGCTGGAGAGATGGCTCAGTGATTAAGAGTACTGGCTGCTTGTTCTTCCCGAGGTCCTGAGTTCAATTCCCAGCAACCACATGGTGGCTCACAACCATCTGTAATGGGATCCAATGCCCTCTTCTGGTGTGTCTCAAGACAGCTACAGTGTACTCTTATGAATGAAATAAATAAATCTTAAAAAAAGAAAGGAAGAAAGAAAGAAAGAAAGAAAGAAAGAAAGAAAGAAAGAAAAAGAAGAAAATATCTCCCCCTGCTCCCAAAATAAACCAGACCACAATGGATGGGGTAAATTGTAAATAAATGCAGCATATTTGTCTTGTTGTTCAGGAGGCTGAAGTGTCAAAAGGACATGTCTGTGAGTGTCTATCTTCTTAAATGAATTTAGTACCACCTAGTAGATTGAAGTGTCCCTGTGTGTGTCTATGAGGATGATTCTAGATAGGTTAAATGATTGAAGTCCCCACCCTTGTAGGCAGTACTGATTCTCAGGCTAAGAACAGAAATTAATTAGTAGGGGAACAGAAGAAAACTAGCAAGATTCCAGCACTTCATGACTTTGCTACTTAACCCATCACACATATGCACAGTTCTATCCCATTTGCTTTCTCTCTGGGGTGGACTGAGCCTAAGCTACCAGACATCAAATTGTGACAGAAAATTGGAAGAAGGCAAATGCAGGATAGCAGTGGCATTTGACTACGGATTTGAGTTTAGAGAGACCATAAACTCTCATATAATGGTACCATCTTTAATCTGTAAAAGGGTTTGGGATCTGATCATTAATACTCTTTGGAAACTGCTCTTCTATCCCAGTTCTTCCTTCAGCTCTGTTCCTCAGAGCTGCAGCTACATGAAACAAACAAAATAGCCATACTGAATTGCAATAAAACTTGATTAACAAAAACTGTTAGTAGGTTACCCTTACCACCAATGTATGTTTTATGCATCCTGTGCTTTAGAAGATACTTTGGTGTTGAAAAGTGCAGTAATATATTTAGATGGGCATAGCCTATGCTTTTCTTTGCATTTGTCATTATCCAAGTTTTACAATAAATGAGAGAAGTTTTATGAGTTTAGTATATGCCATAAAAATGCTAAAATTTGGTGAAAAAGATATCTAATCAGACTAATTTCATTTTTTTCTCTTTTCTTTTCTTTTATTGGATATTTTATATTTACATTTCAAATGTTATCCCCTTTCTTGATTTCCTGTCCAGAAACCCCCTGTCCCATCCACCCTCCCCTTGCTTCTATGGGGGTGCTGCCCCACCCACACAACAACTCCCTTCTCCCCACCCTGGCATTCCCCTACACTGGGGCATCGAGCCTTCACAGGACCAAGAGCCTCTTCTCACATTGATGCCCAACAAGGCCATCTTCTGCTACATAAGTGGCTGGAGCCATGGTTAGCTCCATGTATACTCATTAGTTGGGGATTTAGTCCCTGGGAGCTCTGTCGGGGGGGGGGGGGTTGGTCTGGTTGGTTGATATTGTTGTTCTTCCTATGGGATGCAAACCTCTTCAGCTCCTTCAGTCTTTTCTCTAATTCCTACACTGGGGACCATACTCAGTTCAATGGTTGGCTGTGAGCAGCCGCATCTGTATTTGCTAGGCTTTGGAAGAGCTTCTCAGGAGACAGCTATATCAGGCTCCTGTCAGCAAGTACTGTCTGGCATCCATAATAGCATCTGGGTTTGGTGACTGTATATGGGATAGATCCCCACGTCGGGTAGTTTCTGGATGGCTTTTCCTTCAGTCTCTGCTCTACACTTTCTTTCCTCCCGTGAGTATTTTGTTCCCCCTTCTAAGAAGTACTGAAGCATCCACATTTAATCTTCCTTCTTCTTGAGCTTCATGTGGTCTGTGAATTTTATCTTGGGTATTCCAAAGTTTTGGGCTACTATCAGTGCAGTGAGTGCAAACTGTGTGTGTTCTTTTATGATCTGGGTAGCCTTACTCAGGATGATATTTTCTAGTTCCATCCATCCATTTGAATTTCATGAAGTCATTGTTTTTATTAGGTGACTAGTTCTCCATTGTGTAAATGTACCACATTTTTTGTATACATTACTCTGTTGAAGGACATCTGGGATATTTCCAACTTCTGGTTATTATAAATAAGGCTGCTATGAATATAGTGGAGCATGTCTCCTTGTTATATGCTGGAGAATCATTTGGGTATATGCTGAGGATGGTTATAGCTGGGTTTTCAGGAACTGCTATGTCCAATTTTCTGAGAAACATCCAGACTGATTTCCAGAGGTGTTTTACCAGCTTGCAATCCCACCAACAATGGAAGTGTGTTACTCCTTCTCCACATCCTTGCCAGCATCTGCTGTCACCTGAGATTTTGATCTTAGCCATTCTGATTGGTATGAGGTGGTATTTCAGAGTTGTTTTGAGTTTCATTTTCCTGATGACTAAGGATGTTGGATATTTTTTAGGTACTTCTCAGCCATTTGATGTTCCTCAGTTGAGAACTCTTTGTTTAGCTCTGTACCCCATTTTTAATAGTGTTATTTGATTCTCTGGAGTCTAACTTCTTAAGTTCTTTGTATATATTTGATATTAGCTCTCTATTAGATGTATGATTGGTTAAGATCCTTTCCCAATCTGGTGGATGTCATTTTGTCCTATTGACAGTGTCCTTTGCCTTACAGAAGCTTTGCAATTTTATGAGGTCCCATTTTTTGATTCTTGATCATAAAGCATAAGCCATTGATGTTCTGTTTGAAACTTTCTCCTGTGCTCATGTGTTCAAGGCTCTTCCCCACTTTCTCTTCTATTATAGTCAGTGTATCTGGTTTTATGTGGAGGTCCTTGATCCACTTGAACTTGAACTTTGTACAAGGAGATTAGAATGAATCAATTTGCATTCTTCTACACGCTGACCAACAAGTGAACCTGCCCCATTTGTTGAAAATGCTGTCTTTTTTCTACTGGATGGTTTTAGCTTCTTTGTCAAAGATCAAATGACCATGGGTATGTGGGTTCATTTCTGGGTCTTCAGTTCTATTCCATTGGTCTACCTGCCTGTCACCGTACAATTACCATGCAGTTTTTATCATGATTGCTGTAAAACAGCTTAATGTCACCAATGGTGATTCCTCCAGAAGTTCTTTTATTGTTGAGAATAGTTTTTCCTATCCTGGTTTTTTTGTTATTCCAAATGAATTTGAGAATTGCTCTTTTTAACTCTATGAAGAATTGAGTTGCAATTTTGCTGGGGATGGTATTGAACCTAAAGATTTCTTTCTCCAAGATAGCCAACTTTACTATATTAATCCATTATGCCAATCCATTAGCATGGGAGATCTTTCCATCTTCTGAGATCTTCTTTGATTTCTTTCTTCAGAGATTTGAAGTTCCTGTCATACAGATCTTTCAATTGCTTGGTTAGAGTCATACCAAAGTATTTTATATTATTTGTAACTGTTGTGAAGAGTATCATTTCCTTAATTTCTTTCTTGGCCTTTTTTCTTTGTTTATCCTTTGAGAAGAGGAAGGCTGATTGTTTGAGCTAATTTTATATCTAGCTACTTTCCTGAAGTTGTTTATCAAGTTTAGGAGTTCTCTGGTCTAATTTTTGGGGTCACTTAAGTATATGATCAGATGCAATGAAACTAACTGAAGTAATAAACCAAATAGATTTAACATGTATCTATAGGACATTCCTTCCTATATCAAAAGAATATACCTTCTTCTCAACACCTCATGGTACATTCTTCAAAATTAACTATATAATTGGTCACAGAACAGGCCTCAATAGATATAAAAATATTGAAATAAACCACAGATTGAGGCTGGTCTTCAATTACAACAAAAACAACAGAAAGCCCACATTCATATGGAAGCTGAACAGCGCTCTACTCTGTGATAACTTGGTTAATGAAAAAATAAAGAAAGAAATTAAAGACCATTTTAGAATTTAATGAAAATGAAGGCAGAACATACCAAATCTTATGGGACACAATGAAAGCAGTGCTAAGAGGAAAACTCATAGCTCTGAGTACCTCCAAAAAGGAACTGGAGAAAGAGTACACTAGCAGTTTGACAGCACACCTGAAAGCTATAGAACAAAAGAAGCAAATACACCCAACAGCAGAAGATGGCAGGAAATAATCAAATTGAGGACTGAAATCAACCAAGTAGAAACTAAAAGAACTATACAAAGAATCAACAAAACCAGGAGCTGGTTCTTTGAGAAAATCAGCAAGATAGATAAACCCTTAGCCAGACTAACAAGAGGACACAGAGACAGTATCCAAATTAACAAAATGAGAAATAAAAAGGGAGACATAACCACAGAAACTGAAGAAATTCAAAAAATCATCATATCTTACTACAAAAACCTATACTCAACAAAATTGGAAAATCTGGATGAAATACAAAAGCATCTAGACAGATATCAGGTATCAAAGTTATATCAGGTTCAGATAAACCATCTAAACAGGTCCGTGACCACTAAAGAAATAAAAACAGTAAAAGTCTCCCAACCAAATAAAGCCCAAGACCAGATGCGTTTAGTGCAGAATCCTATCAGACTTTCAAAGAAGACCTAATACCAATACTCTTCAAACTATTCCACAAAATGGAAACAGAAGGAACACTACTCAGTTTGTTCTATGAAGCCACAATTATGCTTATACCTAAACCACACAAAGACCCAACCAAAAAAAAAAAAAAAAAAAAAAAAAAAACTTCAAACCAATTTCCCCTCGGAATATAAATGAAAAAACATTCAATAAAATTCTCACAAACTGAATCCAAGAGCACATCAAAATGATCAGCCATCATGATCAAGTAGGCTTTATCCCAGGGATACAGGGGTGGTTTAATATATGGAAATCCATCAACATAATCCACTATATAAACAAACTCAAACAAAAACACCATATGATCATCTCATTAGATGCTGAGAAAGCATTTGACAAAATTCAACACCCCTTCATTCAAAATCTTGGAAAGATCAGGAATTCAAGGTTCATACTTAAACATAGTAAAAGCAATCAATATATAGCAAACCAGTAGCCAACATCAAACTAAATGGAGAGAAACTTACACACAATGCATATACTTTTAACCCATGTGTATGTGGCTGCTCACTCGTTGTCTGTTCTCCTGGAGTTGTCCCTAGAATTCTCCTTTTTCTCTTGCTATGCCATTGCCACCTTCAAAGGTTAATTGATTTGCATCCTTTCCCACAATGTACTGTTAGTAGCCATTTTGTCCATTCCTTTTCATATTGTGCCTGTCCTTACATGGAAGTTTCAAATCTCTCTGCAATGTCCTTTGTTCTCACCATCTCCAGCAGGTCATCCACATCTCTGCAAATTCTAGAAGCAACTGCTCCTGTTACTAGTACTACTACTTTTATTTGTATCTATGAAATGAGAAGAAGTCAATTTTACCATTTCTTTCTTTGAGAATTTCATATATTCATATCTATTTTAGGTAAACCCAGTCCCCATTTTCTATACCTCGACAGTGCATATTCATGCAATACAAAATGATAATTTATTTATTATTTTATTATTCATTTATTTTTAAGAGAAAGTATAGACGAAATTTGAAGGAGGAGTAAAAACTGGTGCAGAGCCACAGGGGAAGAATTGGACAGTTCAAATGACTGTTTTTGTTTTGTTGTTGGTGGTGGTTTTTTGTTTTGTTTTTTTGTTTTTGTTTTTTGATTTTTTGTTTGTTTGTTTGTTTTTGTTTTTTAGGACAATACACCTCTTAAAATCAGAGCTGCCAGACCAATTATAAAATGTCTTCTAGAAACTGTTTGCAACAATCAGAAACAAATGAATGAACTCATTATAATAAAGAATGCAGTCTGAACAGGTGCCTTCTCACAGGCATTTTGCAAAAGTGCTGCCCATTTGGAAATGCTTATTATAGTTCCTTAATCTCTCTCCTTATTCCTTAATAATTAAAGAAGGCATCAATGATGATGCTAACAGGACCCCATGCCTTAAGTGACCATCCCCATCTGCTCCTTGTTCCCTACCTGAAGTTCTCATCTTTCTTTCAGACACTTCTTTGTACAGCTGGAAAGCTAAGAATGAGCTCATACATATGGGGTTTTGCAGTGTAGCCAGACGTCTGCAAATGCTCTAATGGACTAGGGGTTTCTAACTCCTGGGGTATTGGCTTCCTTTCTTTTTATGAAGATGTGCTTTCATGTTGGACCTTCCTGCTGCTGCTTTGAAAGTCTGCAGTGTGGTTTGCTCCTCAAGGATGAGGAGATGTCAGATTTCACCCTATTTGCAATATCCCCTTAAGTGTGAATGCCTCATACTGAGAAGTGTTCTCCCTGCTTTCTACTTCATCAGATGGACATCAAATATTTGTCTTATCTGAGTGTATGAATTACACATATTATATGTCTATGTGGTTAAAAACTAGATGAAGCTGCTAAGTTTAAATTTTCAGGGTGTTTGCTACAAAAATGGGGAAAAATCAAAATGTCAATATTTATTTTTGTAATTTATAATTCATTGCTGGAGAATGTGGTGGTGGGGTGTGTGTGTGTGGAAGTTACCCTAACAGGAAATATAAAAAGAAAATAGAGACTGTTAGAACAAAAGAGAGAGAAAAGCAAACAAACAAACAAACAGACAAAAAACACACACACAAAAATACCAGCCTATGGTTGCTATCTGTGTAAGGGTAGAAGATATCCATGGGGCATAGGCATCATTTCTTTCCATTTCTAAGCAACCAGCTATGGTGACACAGATGAATATTTCAAGCACTTTTAAAACCTACTATCCCTCTGGGTCATGATGTCATGTAGGATTATCAATCACTAGTGTTTGAGTACGAAACAAGATTCCCTGCCAGATTCTGTTGGGTGACTACAAACAGCCATTTCACCAATTACCAATTTTTCTCCTTGCTAAAGACCTCTAACCTTGTTTAGTGTTGGATGTTCATGCTCTTCTTGGCTTTTTTTCCTGCCCTGTGATTAAATGCAATTAGTCTGAGCAATCATAACCGTTTACTCTGTTTGGAGTTCACTCAAGGGCATATGACTTAGCCAAGCCTCACCAATGACAGGGAATGAAATCGCCACTGGGAATGCAGCTTGTGCAAGATGAACACATTTGTAGAAAGCTCAGCCAAGATTCAAACCCAGAAAGCCTGATGGTATTGAGAAACAAGGTAGATCAAGGGTCTGTTCCCTGACTCTTTAATAAATGCTTTCAAACTGCAAGGGGAGAAGAATACTTGCACAACTAGTTAATTCAGATTCTCTTTTAATTTTAGTTCTTAGTCCACACAATAAATAAGAGAACACATGGTATAACACCTGACAAGTTTTTCTGATTCTTGTTTGAACACAAGAACAGTCAGTGAGCTTTGCTCTGCAGTATGTATTAGTTTTATTTAGCTTGGGTAATTACATTCATCTTTATTCTTTGGAGTTACAAAAGTCAGGATATGGTTTTTAAATGGCTTGCTTGGCGATGATGCTAGAATGCTGTCCCTCATTTAGGCAAAGCACATATCAAGTGATTATTAATTATGTAACTCTGTGCCTGATATAATTGCCATGGTAAGTTCATTATTTGTTCTGCACAGTAGTTTAGTTGGTGTTCTGCTGTCTGTGATATCTACTGTTAGGAGTCTCTAGTCACAAGTGACTCTGACAGACTTGAACTATCTTAATAATTTCATTTACTTTTTGTTTATCCATATGCAAATGCCAAGTGGATCAGATGACTCTGTATGCAGCTTTAGAGTAGCTTGTGCATACACAGATGCGAAATAAGTATTGGATACTGTTTTCTGGCCTATACATATTTGTGGAATGGTATGTGCAATGAACTTCACTTCTCCTGAAACCCTACACAGTTCTAAGCTTTTATGTCTGTGAGAATAAAGTATCTCAAGCCTTGCAGTTCCCCAAATCTCTGTCTTTCTAAGGCAATGTCTTCTCAATGTCAGTCTCATTTGGGACCTTGGCCCCATCCAATCCTGACAGACTGAAGATTGGCACTCTGGAGCTGTTACAGGGTCTCAATGGCAGGATACACCTTTTCAGAGACTGACTCATTCCTTATTCTGAAAGATGTAGTACCCAATACCTCATTAGCAAAGCTGCAAACTCAAAAGCAGAAAACAGCTGGAAAAAAGTGACAAAGTCCTTTATGGATGAGGGAGTCAGAAGGGTGGAAGTAATTGGTTTTGCCTGGAGAGGATCTGGCTTACTTTTCTTATCACCCAGGGCCATATTATCCTAGCAATAGTTCCCATAACTTTCCAGATTTTTGTTGTTGTATCCAGGTAGTTCTTACCACTGGAGTCCTAATGGAATTCGTAGAAGTGACAGATTGTTCAATAAATCACACAATGGTTTCGTCCATCTGAGTTAGGATTGACTGGCACAAATGATTGATTAACTTTGACAAGGTCATATGGGTCCCAATCATATTCCCTTGGTTCACAATTTTAAACAATCCCAATTATATTCTTCTTTAAGTTCCTACATTGACTAAATTCTTCATTTGTCTTCTTTGTTCTCTGCCAGAAGAGCATGGTAGCAAGGAAGATAGGAGTGATTCTCAGGTCTAACATCTGACTACTCTGTACAAGGGGAAATACTTGGAACTTTTTTGATTCTCTTTCCTAGTCTGTGAAACACTTTATTCCAGGGAAGTTGTTTCACTCGAAAGACTTTGACTTTCACCAATGGCACCATCACTAATGTCAATTCAGCTTTTCCAATCCCTTCAAACATTTCCTGTTTCTCATACTTACAGTGTACTTTGAGCTCCTTTTAAGTTAAGGGTGTGTGTCATGTAGATAGGACTAGGAGATGCCCAGATAGCTGGTGAGACCTTTCTGGATATGTCTATAAGGGTGTACCAAAGACAGAATTTTGAATTAATTAGGTTCAGTTTTAACCAATTTGGATGAGTTATCAACTAAGGCCAAAATAATGATAAAGGAAATGCAGTCTCTCTCTAGTTGACTCTCTTCCTTCTTTTCCCTCTCCATCCTCCTTCCTTCTTTATCCCCTTTTCCCCCTCTCCCCATTCCTATATCCTTGGATTTTTCTTCCCATTCATGCTCTACCAGCAACCCTGGCTCCTTTCTATTCTCACGGTGAAGAGCAATCTCCTTGTGCTTGGTACATAGGGGATATCTAATTCTCAAGCCTTTGGACTTGAACAAGGTCTTACACCACCCCTTACTGTCCTATCATCCCCACCACCACCACCACAACCTCTAATCTCTAGCACAGCAAATTCAGAATGAATCACAGCCCAGGTTTCATGTTCTCCATTTAGAGATGGAAAATTTTTTCCAGCCTCTATTATTATGTGAACCACTTTCTACAGGAAAGTGCAACCCACTTTGAACACTCATCTTACATATCCTTATGATTCAGTTGGTCTGCACATTTCTGACACCAACTTTCTGGCACATATGTGTAAGATGTTCCAAAATTCTGACTTAACATTCTTTGACCTCTTAGAATCACAGGCTCTCCAAAGGTAGGTAAGAACAAATTCCATTTGTGAAACTTTCATAACAGTGTGTTCACTAGACCAAAATCCTTATTTATTGTTACAATAGGTGATGTAGTATACTTTATTATTGTTGTTGTTATTTTAACATTACTAGCAACTTTTGCTTTCAGCGAGGCTAGAAGATTGAAAGAATTTGTCAAGATTCATCTATTAGTCATAATATGAGGTTCTTTGTGAGATTCAGGCATAATAAATGGCATCCAGGATGATGTGAAATTGAGGAAAGCAGTAATCATTGGGAATTTTTTGTTTCCTAGGTAGCAAGTTCACTTTCTAGACTGAGGTCATAGGAAGCAGAAACAACTCATGACAAAGGAATTTCATTCCCCAAAATAAGGTTGGATGTTAGGATATATATATATCTCCCCCCCCCGTTAGGAACAGTAAAGAACCTGATAACTAACTGCAGTTCAGGGTCACAAAAGTCAACTTCAGAAGAATGAATCAAAACTAAGTCAATGAAAACAGGGGAGATAGAAGGGAATATGGTTGGATTTACTTTTGAGGACACAGAGAAGAAGAAAATCCCAGCTTTGGCCAGAGACAACTTTAGCTTAAATTCCATTAGTTTAGAAAGCAAGAGGTAGAGGACAATGTAAGGCCAGGGCAAATAGCGACCTGACCTTGACTACTGCTCTTTCCAGTATGGGCTCAGTTCATGGGCATCACAGAGCTGCCAGGTAGAAGTAATCACTGGGAGATTCAGCTGTGAGGTACTGGGCAAATCACACAAAAATTCAGGTTTGTATGGTATAGAGTGAATGTTGTCTTCAGTAGATAAATATGTCTCCTGAAATTAGTTTACCTGCCCTTTAGAAGCTTTTTCCTCCTATAAAGGTTATCTCTGATCAAGTTAGCTTCCACATGTACAACACTGTAGATAAGCAAGTATAGAGTCATGTTTTAGCATCAAGAATTAAAAAAAAAAACAACAAAACAAAACGAAACAAAAAAACTCAAAAACATCTGGACAGAATACCAGCCATTCTCAGGTTGCTAAAGATGTGGAAAGATCCATAGCTGTTACTTACAAGATTTGTACCAAAGATGTCTAATTTTGTAAACTAGAGAGGAATTGCTGCTTTGATTCACAACATCCAAACCTAATCTTTTTAATCCTATATCAAAACAATCTGGTCTATGATTTTGAGTTTCAGTATTTTTCTGATTTTATTTTCAATCAGAGGATGTTTGGATTCTATCTTCTGTCTTTTTCTGCTCTTGTATTTTCCCCTAGGCACAGAGCAGTTTTGTGAAGAAGGCTCCCATCCTTATTAAACCAACTTAAGCACTACAAGTTACTGGACCATCAATTTGATCTTCTCTACGTATAAGTGTCATACCATGTCATTGTAAATCATTATCATATTACACACATACATACATACATACACACACACACACACACACACACACACACACACACAGGGTCTTTTTCCTCAGACCAAAAATAATTGCTCATCTTTGCTAATTTCTTTCCATGTCTGTATTTTAAAGAACATTCTGTGGGTTCTAAGATGGCTAATGTCACATCTAAGTTTAACTTTTCTGTGATAAAATCTAGTCCACTGTGTAGCAGAATTGTTCATGGAGAACGATGTTAAGATACACGTATATGTCTACAATAACAATTAGTGAAAAAAAAGACGTCATGAAGTTGAAAGCGTGTGTAGAGGCATATATGTAGTAGGGGAGTCTCAGGGAAAATGTATTTATAATCTAAAAAACTATTGGAATCGGATTCTTCTATTTACAAAGAAAGAAAGAATAAATTAAGTGAGCATGGAGCTTACTGCTCCTGGGTAGTCAACAACTGTCCAGCTAATGCTCTCTCTCCCATGAGTATTAAAACACCCACATGTCTTTTATTAGCCTCCATTGCAGAGGACACATAGAACTCTGTCCAATCTTTTCCCAGGTACTAACTCTTAAAAAATATCTTAATGTCTATAATGTGAACCTCTATCCTGGGAGACTACCTCTCCCAGGTAGTCTACATGAAAAGCTTGCCATTACTGTCCATGATGAACAACTTTGCTATATTTAAAGTGCTTCATGTGGTGTTCCTCATATATGTTCACTATCTCATTATTATGAGCATGTAAAATACCATTAAAATCATCCATTACATATCGGGTGTATAGTAGTTTAATAATGTATCTTGTAAGATTTTCCCATTAGTTTGAGCCATGCATGTGGGTCATGCTCATAATTTTGGTATTAACACACTAGAAAATAAAAGTAATTACATTATGACCTGTGTGTGGCAAAAAAACAAAACAAAACAACAAAAACCAAAAAGGGTAAATAGTTACTGGAAAGACAATGGCTCTTGACTGGATCTGTTATCTCCAGTCTTTGATTCCACAGCCATAATAGTGTTCTCAATATTGAGTCAGTTGCCTTGAGGGGAAAGTTAGGAAAACCATATTCTCAATAGGATAAAAGAAATCAAAGATGCTTCTTCAGTAGTATAGCAAGACTCAGCTAAAAAGAAAACCTTGCTGTCTGAGTGATAGGGCACTCAGACCTCACCAGTTACTTCATTCTATGCATTCCCTCCCCAAAGCTAAAGCACCACAGCCACACATGTTCTCAGCTCACCCCTCCTCCCATTGCTGGCCCCAACTAAAACAGTCAGCCAACCTAATTTCTGCAAGCATCTCCCGGAAGTTCCAAGTGGTTGTCTTTATTTTACTATACTTTTGTAGTAACAACCAATTGTCTTGAACAGGATCTTTCTAACCATGCTTGCTTCATACTCTTTGCTCTGTCAGCTCCGTCCATGCTGTGCTCATTCCTATGTCTGTCACTAGGTTTCTTTTCCTGTTTTCTATTGGAACTTAACATGCAAGCATCCCATCCTTCCTGTTCTTCTGTTCTTGCTGAATTCTTATAATTCCATTATTGATCAATAAAACTTGCATCAAATGCTTCAAGGGATTGACTGTTGTCTTTATTTTTCCTTCCTAACATTCTTCCAGTCTACCCTTTCTTTCATTGTTTCTTTCTTTCTTTCTTTCTTTCTTTTTTTCTTTCTTTCTTCGTTAAGGAATGGTAACATATTTATTTATTCTCTATTGATTTTTTCATACAAATATTCTGATTAAAATCTCCCTCCCCCAACTTCTCCTAGATTCTTTCCCCCCTCTTTACCCACCCAACTCTAGGTCCCTTCTTTTTCTCTCTCTCTAGAGACAAACTAGGATTTTAAAACAATGACTATAAACGTACAAGAAAAATACACAAACTTGATTGTTTTGCTTATATAATATTTTTACTGGTTTTCTGTGTTTTAAGTCCTGCTTGTTGTAATTCCCCTTTTAATTTGTTGATTGTGAGAGCTGCCTTGTCCATACAGCACAAAGACCCCAGCTAAAAAGAAGTTTATACATCAATTGAGTGAATCCCCAGTGCTTTAAAATGTCAATCCTTTGGTTCAAATGGAGAATCTTACAGTGAGAATAGAGCAGGACTCAGCAAAGTGCCTTTGCCAACCTGTGACTTTCTGACTTGCTCTGTGGTATGTTCGCCTGATCCCTGGAGAACCCATAGAACTGTAAGGGGCAGAGTTTGAAATTCACCAAAGAACATCTGTACTTCATTTATGAGACTATACATCAGTGAAGGGAGTTTGGATCACTAACCTATAGTCACAAGGCTGACATTTGCACAAGCAAGTCCATCTGGCAAGCTAGGATGTGGCTTAGTTAAGAGTAGTAAGTGATGGCCGTATTTCAGGTATTAATCACTCAGGCTTTATGTAAACACTAAAGGGAAGATCAAAGCATATCTACTATTAGAAAAGCAGCAATAGTTATGATGTCTTTGTGTTAGATGTCTTTGAATGTTAAAATATTAGGATGGCTCAGAATTTTAGACAATTTCTGAGTAGTCCTACAACCAAAGTCACCTGGAAGAAACTAGAACCATGGGAAGTAGAGACCATGTGCTGATTCGCCTACATCACCTCTGCTCACTATCATTGCTACTAGGTATTTCTTTTACAAAAAGTCTATTAATAATATTTGGACAGTGCCTTGTAAAGAGAAATCAAATAGTTTCTGTGAGAACAACAAATTTCATGGGATTTTGTGGCATTTCATCAAGCTGAAGACTTGAGAAGATTCCTTGTATGCTGTATCTGAAGGTATTACATGATTCTACTCTGTTTATTATTATTAAATACATCATCATTTCAACAACAGATTTCAAAATAGTATTCTCAAAGTTCCAAAGAATGAGGCTGCCAATTTTCCCTTGCTTGTGCATATTGGCTTGCAACATTTGTTTTGTATGCGTAAGGTGTTTGCCTTTCTTAGGTATCATCTCTGAGAAGGATACACCTGGTAGGTTTTAAAGCATTAAATGAAAATCTTAGTCTGCTGTTGATGTTCATCCTGTGAGAACTAGTAATTGATAGTTGATATTTAGCAATGTTTTAATTAATACTATGAATCCATTTTCTCAAGTGGCATGGAACTGAGAAAATGTAAATTTTGAAAGGTGGGTTGGTATGCAGGGTGCTTCCCCTTCTCAGAGGATAAGGGGAGGGGAGGGGGAACAGATATGTGAGGAAGGACTGTGATCAAGATCTGAGTAAATGAATAAAATAATGAAAAAAATGAAAAGAAAAAAGAAAACGAGTCTTCCTACAACAGAATAGTATGCTTTCTTTCTCAATGGACTTTAACAAACACCAACAAACACCAACTTTTCTTGGTTGGAAACAAACAAACATAAAGAACTGGAGAGCTCCTTAAAGTATGCCTATTAAGTAGAAACACACACACACACGTGTATGTATGGGTATGTGTGTGTGTGTGTGTGTGTGTGTACTTATATAATTACATAAAATCAAAGGGCTGTTGTGAAGGAAGGTTTGCAAAAGGAAGGAAGTTGGGAGACTAGAGGGTAATGAATAGAAAGAAGACATATTGTTTTGTCTTATGTGAAATCTAGACTTAGCTACTTCTGCAGTATCCCTTCATCCCATTTCACTTTACACACATTCCTTTGAACCTGGCATTCTTCATTTTGTTTTGGTATATTCTTGATCTTATCATGTTTGAGTTTTTATGCAACATGAGTGGTGCCCTTTCAAATGTCCTCTTGAGTATTCCTCCTTCAAACACCTATATAGATGTCTGTATCTCTGATGACTCTAGAGAAGCTCATAAAACTTTAAACCAAACCAAGAATTACCTGTTTGTGATTGAAGAAAGCCACACACAACATACTACCACCTGCTCAGCTAGGTGATCTAATGTGAGCCTTTTAAGTTGAATTTGATAATCATGGTTTCATTTGGATTACTAGTGGACTTTCTCTCCATGTACTGCAGCAGTCCAATGCCTTTCTAAGGTTTGACTTAAACATTTCTACGAAATAAAATTTCATTTTATCTATTCAGACGATAGTTAAAATAGAGAAACATGAAGCATACTTCAAAAACTGTAGAAAAATTATAATAATAGAATATCAAATGCCCTGGCCACCTACAAAAGGAGACTCTGGTTCACTGAAACCATAGCACAGTAAAAGTGTCAATGTCAATCCAAGGCTGAGATCTAATTAGTGTGCATTCACCCACTCTGATTATGTGTTTCTTGTTTGATGACAAATCTGTCCATTTCACAATATTTCTCTGAAAGTCCAACAAATAGATTTTGAGCCTGGGGCATATTTTAAATACATATAATTTTTGTGATGTGTTGTTAGGTAAATATGAACTGACATGTACTTGGCTTCTGACACAAAATGACACTGTGAAGCCTCTTTAATGAAGCTGAATTCAATCAATTAATATTTTTGGATGCCGGTGAGGCTTGTTTGTTTACTCTTCTTGAAGACAATTGATTAGGAGAATGTCTAGCTGATTTGGTTTTACTGATATCTGTACCAAATGCATACTGCCTCTCATTTGCAAAACCTAAATGCATCATGGGATCAATTATGGAGAAGGAATGGAGGGTAGATATAAATGTTGTCACACACACACACACACACACACACACACACACACACACACACACACAAACCTTCCTACATTGCCCTGGTAAAGTCACCTGGCCCATCAGGCTCATGTATGCTTAGCATCATGGTGACCTACACAACTTCTCTACTGGAAGTATAGAATGAAGTCATAGGTTTTGACTTTGTTGTTATGTGAAGAAGTATAAAACATGGAGAAAATATTAGTTTATGGAATATCATAAGGCCATTTATTAGGAAAATGACTGACTTTTGAAAGAAAATATTTAAAAAGGTCTGATCTAGACAGTGGCACAATTTCATGTAGGTTCCCTAAACATTCAGTATTCAAGACCATCTTGTACTCTTCTTTTGTAAATTAAAAAAAAAAAGAAAAGGAGCAAGAAATGAATATGCAGTTTTTCTCCTCAGATAGTGAGAACTAAACCCCAAAACCAGAGGGTTAAGAGAAGTTAACAAATGTGTGTTTGAGTTTGAGGTTCTTTTTACTGCTTTTACTTGAATTTTTTCTCCCTCCTTCCTTCTACCAGAAATCTCATCTGGGGAAAAGAAAATAACTGGGATGTCTTAGCATTCTAGTTGTCAACAGGGTAAATGGCGCTATGAGAATAGCTAACACAGACTTTCACCTGGAGCTTATCGTGATCCTTACAACAAACAAGCACATCCCACCTTCTAGGTGTACAGTACCAATCCTTCAGTGAGCAGTGGGTCGGCATCTCTGGGGTATCTATAGCCAGTTGTGCATCAGCTACAATTCTAAGGCTCTTACTCCACTTTGAGAATTCACAGCAAAAAGAGACAAATTACAAACCACCACTACTTTTCAGAGAAGACCAATGAGGTATGTCTATTTAATTGCTTCCCCAAATCACAAGGCAGAGCCAAGACCCAAAACATGGAAACCTGGCTGTGTTTATATTCTAGGAATCAGGATCTGCTTAAAGATTTTGGAGTGACAGTGTGAAAACAATTTGAAGAGACTGAGAACCTAAGGTCTATATCTTAATATATATAATAAAAAAATCATAGTATTCTTTGTCTAACTGGTAGACAACTCAGAGGTCAATAGATATGCTTCCTCTTTATCTTGCTATGCTTTCTACTCCAGGCCTATACATTTGACTTGAATGTTCAGGGAAATGATTTAACAATTGAAGATCTTCATGTTTATTCTCACAAGGTAAGCCAAGGTTTTAAGACTACCAACCTTTTCCCAGTGCTTAGGATCGACCTTTCTGCAATTAAAAATGAAGAGATGGGGAAATTGTGCAAGAAATATAATATATGAATGAAGAATAAATAAAAATAATCATATACTGGAAAAAAGATAAGGATCTGTGTGATGGGGTTACAGAGTTAACAAATCCAAATTTTATGCTCCTCCTGCAAAGACAATCATTATTTCAGGGCATGCATTTTAGGTGAGTAGCATGTTATGTTCTCTTTATCTTCAGAAGATAGAGACCAGTAAAATTTGATGACTGTAATATATTAATCTTATGCAAGGTTTTTGCTATCCCACCCGAGTGGAGTAAGAATGGCTCTGCCATCATATACACACATGGAACCAGGTTTCCATATTGTTGGCTGCTCTACATTAGATGAGCTGGCTGGTTTGTGTTATGTACCCACACAAAAGACGGGGGAGAAAGTGAAGAAGGGAAAGTGAGAAAGAGAGGGAAAGAAACATTATCTGGAAAATTTAGCGCAATATTTTAGAAATATGCATCATACAATGAAACCATACCTTCAGTATCTTCCTGTTAATTTACTGTAATGAATTCCTCTATATCCATACTAAGAATCTCCACCGATCATCAATATATGACCATGAATTCATAAAGGAATGAAATTCGTTTCCTTGCATCAAAAGTCTGTGTGAATGCATGGATTCATTTTATATATACACATTTGGGGAGGCACTATCTGAAGTTATAGTTATGTGTATATTCTGATTTCCCCCTCTGTATTTAAATACAGATACAATTGTCAAGGAATGAAAGAACACTTTTATTGCTTTTCCACATGTATATAGGTTTAACATTGAGACTTATCCTATCAAAATTATCTTTGTGACTTATGTCCAGAAAATGAGAAAATTGTGCCACTTTTAAAATCTATTGTGAAGAATACAAGTACAAATTATTTTCATATTTCTCCCATTAACTTTATGTGACTTGTATGTTATTTTACATTGATGCTTCTATCTGTAGTTTAACTGCTGAATTTACATTGTTTTCTGACATTTCTAATCTCATGAATTGAGTTTATGCTAGACTTGCAGTCTTATAAATCTTCGTAATACTTTGTAGTTTAGTGCTGCTTAATGTTTTCATGACTGTGCCTTATCTTCTTTCTTCCATGCTTGAGAAAAACCCTGTTCCTAAATATGAATGGGATCCCCTTAATGTCTGTGCCCATTTGATCATCTTTCTATTCTTCCATGACCCTAGGTTTCATGATCAAAGCAGGCAGCAGGCTGCATCCTTTCATAAGTCTACTTGGATTATATGATACAAACATATTTTTTCACATGTAGGCATGATGTTTTTCTCCAGATCCAATGGGTATTCCTAAATCAAACCTAGCAGACAACAATAACAAGATATGAAAAGAAGCCCACTATTCTAAATAGTGGGCATTTTATTGCCATATTCAGAGATGTTTGAAACCAGCAGGATTGATGCAGTTTGTGTCTCAGTCACAGTAGATAATCTTCAGTACTGGCACAGACATTCTAAATCCTATAGGCTGAGAAAATGCATCTATGGATAGACAGACATGTTTGTTATTTCCAATAAGTGCTCTGGGTCTGACAATTCTTCTTAGTTTAATGTATGAATTTTATTTCATAACAGCAATGAGATTCTCCAGGCTGTGCATTTGTTAGGGATTATTGCACTTCTTCTGTAGTTTAAGACATTCTGCCTTTAGTCTTATGCCATGTAACATGACCCAAGGCACCTTGTAAATAGTGGAACAATGCACAGTCTGTCATGTGTTATGGCTTGAATAGCCTTGTAAAGGGGCATGGATTACAGAGGTATGATAGTAACTATCCAGCAGGAGTGGTAATTTAAGTGCCTGAGTTAGATAATCTTTATGATTAGTATCTTTATATTTTGGCTTTTTTAATGTTTTATTCTACTTAGAATTCTCATTTATTGGAAGCACTGCTCAACAATACAATGTGCTAAAGGGGTTGAAGATAATCCAAGTTCTCATTTATTATTTCAAACTTCCCATTGTTTTGTTTACCAATTACCTGTCAAAAGTTAGGGTTGAATTAGCTGCATTAAGCAGCAAGTTCACTGATTCAAGAATCCTAGTATCCATTCTAAGGTTTAGAGACTCTTCTCATAGTGGAATTCTTAAAGGCCATGCAAAAGTAATGCTGTCTCAGTACAACATGGAAAGAACAAGTGATCAACTCTCATGTCTGGGACCTGGACAATAAAGTTATGATGTAGTAGTAGGAATGTGGCATATTATACACCAGTATCTTACTCTGTCAACATTTCCCCCATACAGATAACTGTCACTACAGTTTCAAATGAACATTACCTTGGTTGATTCACAGCACTACAGAGGCTAAGACAGGACTGGCATGAGTTAGATGCCAGTGTGGGCAACAGAGCATGGCTCTATCTTAACAACAACAAAACACAAACAAATTTCTATTTCTCAATGGAAAAATGATTGCTCAGCATGTCTGAGACTCTGAGTTACACACATTCAGAGAGAGAGAGAGAGAGAGAAAGACACACACACACACACACACACACACACACACACATTGAACCAATGCCACCTTCCTGGGTATGACACTGTACTAAAGTTGTGCAAAATGTTTCCACTAGAGAACAGGTCATATACATAGGATCTGTGTACATTGCTTCATATAACTGTAGACATTCTACAACTGTTGCAATAAAAGCTTCAAATAAAAAAAAATATGTTTTAACGTCAATAATACTCCAAAGTTTAAATAGCAGGAGTGTTTGGGATAAATCAGGGCAATGGATGAAATTTTAGAATCAAGTTTCTAAATTCATAGTTTCCTCATATTATGTAATTTTACTGGCTAGTTTTGTGTGTCAACTGGACACAAGCTGAAGTTATCACAGAGAAAGGAGTTTCAGTTGAGAAAATGCCTCCATGAGATTCAGCTGTAAGGCGTTTTCTTAATGAGTGGTCAAGGGGAGAGGGCCCCTTGTGAGTGGTACCATCCATGGGCTGGTAGTCTTGGGTTCTATTAGCAGGATGAGCAAGCAAGGAGAAAAGAAAGCCACTAAGCAGCATTCCTCCATGGCCTCTGCATCACCTCCTGCTCCTTGACATGCTTGAATTCCAGTCCTGACTTTCTTTTGTGATGAACAGCAGCATGGAAGTGTAAGCTCAATATACCTTCTCCTCTCCAACTTGTATCTTGGTTATGATGTTTGTGCAGGAATAGAAACCCTGACTAAGGGGTTTCTAAACCCCTAAACTAAATTGGTACCAGCATAGTGGGGTATTCCTGTGAAAACCTGAATATGTTTTAGGGAGGACTGTGGAAGGACGTTTGAACTTTATGCTAGAAGATCCATTAAGTGTTAAGAGCTCTGTGGGATGTTGTGTAGCAGCTTGGAAGATAATGTTGAGAACAGTGCAGAAGATGGAGGCCTGGCTTGTGAAATTTCAGAGGGAAGATTAAAGACTCTTATCAGGGCCATTGCTAGTTTGATTTAAGATTCTGTAGTTTTGTTTAGCTGGGGCTGAAGAAATCAGCAGTGCTTAACAAGTTACCAGAACTACTAAAGCAAAACCATAACATTCCTGGGACTATTGATGCTGGTTAGCTGGAGCTGAGAAATTGGCTGTGATTGGGAAGAAACTGGCATGATTGGGGTAAAATCTTCTGAGAAGTGTTTTCTGAGAGCACAGAGGCTGCATTCCAGAGATAGCCAAGGTTGTACCTTGTGTGGTGGCTGGACTTGGTAATGTGTAAGAGGCACTCATGTGCTACTGGTTTTGAAGGCAAGAAGGAGTCATGTAGAGCAGCTGAGGCCTGGGCACTGTGAGAGGCCGCAGAAGGCCATTGGTGAAGGTGTAGCCTCAGTTGCAATTGATGGCCCAGGATGGAAGGGGTCATGCAAAGGAGATGAGGCTTGGCATCATGGTAAAGCCTAGGTGCAGTGGAAAACAGCAATGTTTTGGAGATACCAGTACCATGAGATGACCACCAAGAACAACAGCAGCAGTGGAGTGCATGCATCAGGAGCCATGTGTGCTTCAAAGGGCAGAGCTGGAGAAGTGACTCAAACCCTTGGATGAATCCAGAAGATTGTGAATAAATCCCAAACATTGGACAGTTGGAATTTGATTTTGCTTTTGCTTGTGCCTGTGGCCTGATATTTTTCCCTCTTGAAGAAAGAATGTATTTTAGTGGAGCCCACAGTTACGAGACTTTGAATTGTTTTAAAGACTTTGAATTTTAAGAGATTGGATGTTTAAAAGGGACTGTAATGTTAGTATGTAAGAATTTGTAAAGACTGTGGGACTTTTAAAGTTATTTAGATCTTAGGGATGAATCAGGAAGTAAAGGTCAAGGCTTATTGGTGATGTGTTTGTGTGTCAAGTTGACACAAGCTGAAGTTATCACAGAAAAAGGAGTTTCAGTTGAGAAAATGCCTCCATGAGATCTAGCTGTAAGGCATTTTCTCAATAAGTGATCGGGGGAGGGGGGTTGTGAATGGTACCATCTATGGGTTGGTAGTCTTGGGTTCTATAAGAAAGCAGGCTGAGCAAGCCAGAAGAAGCAAGCCAGTAAGTTACAACCCTCCATGGCCTCTGCATCAGCTCCTGCTCCTTGACCTGCTTAAGTTCCAGTCCTGACTTCCTTTTGTGATGAACAGCAGCATGGAAGGATGAGCTCAATAAACCCTTCCTCCCCAACTTGCATCTTGGTCATGATATTTGTGCAGGAATAGAAACCCTGACTAAGACAGTAATTTTTACAACAAAAAACCAGTTTAGTTTGCAGCAGTTGTCTGCACCAAGTCAAAGGAAGCACTATATCTTTGAGTGTATACTTTGTAGTGGATTATACTTGTCCATTTACTATGCATGCAATATTCTTGTGTTATAGCCATAAATGATTATAGAAGACAACCCATAATGTACTTTACACCCAGTGTCTCTATAACATTCTACTATTGCTCCATGTTATTCTGTATAATTATTTTGCCCAGTTAGAATTCTTACTCTAGTATTCTGGATGGATAATTAAGTTCATGTGTCATGGATAGTTTAGAATGGGATCTTATTAAGGATGCCCATTGTTGGAGAGCTATACATAGAGTTTTACCGAGTTACACAAAAATGTATCGTGTTTTAAACCATTAAGCTAATATGAAAAATAAACACCATTCTACCTCTGATTTTGAATTTCAATTAAGAGTACCACTCAATGAGTCACTTTCTTTCATTTGCTTTTAATTCTGGACAGGAGTTTTTACAAAGCATGTGTCTAATTGTAGCCTGTATGCTTCATGATGAGATTCTGTGGCGACTAAGAGCTATTATGCACCACAGTTTATAGATTAAGTTCTGCTGTGCTTCTCTCAATGAAAGAAGAATGCCTGATAACATTGACAATGGTTTTCATTAAAATCCATGTAATAGATCTAATATGGCATTTTTGTAGCATATTCTAGAGCTGTTCTTTTTATTTTATTCAGATAAGAGCAGTGACTTTTTAACAAATGAATAGGATTGAAGGAATATAATAAAATATATCAAGGACCTCGGTATTAATTTATTTCACCCTACTAATATATAGTTCATCTTATATATTGCTAGTTCAAAATTGCTATTTTTCTTTTACCTTTATTCTTTTTTTTTTTTAAATTGAAAGTGTGCTGTGGAAGAAAATCAGCCCTATTGCCTTATCTTAGCAACTACATTATGTTTCCAATGAGAAAAGTTACTCCACTGATTCTAAGTAAAATTAATGATTGCAATGTTTTCATCCATAGCCTTCTTTGCTTCTAGCTGAAACAAAATTTCTATCTTTTGACCTCTGTTACACTCTCCACTAAAGATTCTGGTATTCAAAAGTCATTGTTTCTCTCTATCTTTTTATGATTGACAATCAATGGAAACATTATTGTTAAGACTAATCCATGTCACATTATAAAATTAGATTCATTGGGGGCAGTAAGCTTCTTCTTAAGGCTTTAACATGACTACTTAATATTTTAATGGCTTTTCCTAGTATACCTGTGAGATAAAATGTTAAGAATGGCAGTACTTTTTTTTCCTATCACCATACATTTTGCATTTGCTTGGCATCTTAGCTAAGTTACACCTATAATAAAAAATGCGAGATATATTTGCTAGACTGTACAGCACAATTATGTGGTTTCCTTAATTGTTTCAAGGCACAAGATAACCAATCTTAATGGGAGATTTCTAAATGGTAGATGCATCCTGGATGACTCTAGTATCTCCTGTGATTAAAACTGAGTAGCAGTGAGGTGAAGCAGATGTTCATCATTGAAGGCTCCCTTCAGAAAGTGCACAATGACAGCCTAAGTTTCTTTTTCTGCATATATATTTGAATGTTCAGAAAAGATAAGAAAGCCTGAAGAAGAACAGATGTGTTAGAAGTATGAAATGGATTAACATCAAAGCCCCCTGGGAAAAATCTGAAACATGAAATGTAGGCTCCTGACTGACAGGAGCTATTCAGTCAGTGTTCAAAGCCTGGCAGTGCATTGAGGACTGTCTCTTCCTGAGCTGTGAGAGGTCTGTGTGGCAGATAGAGATGCTGAGGAAAAAAAATCCCTCCTCTGAACTTCAGGAATGTAGCCTCTGTGTGAACTGATGTTCAGGAGATGGGGAAAGCAAGCCATTTTTTTTTTTTTTTTTTAAAGAACATGAAAAGGCTCAATCTATTTCATAGATAGTCAGAGAAACAAACCACAGAAGTTTTTTGATATGAAGGATGGTGGGAAGAACTGTCTGCATAAAACCCTGCTTACCTGTCATAATAACTCAAAACTGCAGCATTTATGAGTCATTCCTCAGGATTTTGTAAGCCTGAAACAGTAAGACCCCAGTATCTCTCTGCATCCTCCTACAGTCCTGTAAGTTCCAAAAAGTCACCGAGACCATGTTATTCATCAGTATTTCACAGTACTGGCAACCAACTGGAAATCACCTTATCTTTCTAAACAGTTTTCTACAAGTTACTACCAAATTATACTTTTAGAAACATTCTGTCTTGTTTTCAGAATGTAAGTTAGGTTATTTTTCAAAACTGATAAGCATAGTTAGCAATGATGTAGATCTGTAAAATTTGCATATGATTTGATAGGAAAAAGAGGGGAGAAAATGGTAGACAAAACTAGAAATTACTGGGAGCTCTAGTTAAGCACGGTATCCATGCAATGTCAAAGGTCTCAGATGTACGCTGCTGTTTCAGTTTATATCCATACTTTATACAGTAGCACCACACACCATTCTGTTGTAAACATAAAGTAATCATTTGATTTCCTTTCCCCAAATCTCACTAAAATAAATGAAAAGTTTAGCTGCTATTGTCTTATGTGCAAGTGCCTTCAGAAACACGATATGACCACTTCAACAAAGGTGATGTTAACCGTGAGGAAAAGTCAAAAGGTCTTGAAATCATAGTGGGCACTTAATATCATTCTCCTTTCCGTAAATGACTCCTAGAAGCCACTGCGGACTCCCAGAAATGCTGGGCTATGGTGGAAATGGTATCAGAAATTATGGTCACCACAACTCATTTCTTACCAACTGTCATATTCAAGGGAAACACTATTCCTATTCCAAATCTTCACACACAATTTAGAATATTAATGTACTCATTGAGTCAACAAACATTTATTTGAAATCTGATGTTGAAGGCAATGCTGTGGAACCACAAGACAGGACAAGAAGCTTTCATTGTGATTGATGAAGTTCAGACTTGTAATTATCTATCTAAATCAACCATGTTGCTCTTGTCACATTCAGTTTTTTCATTATAGGGTCATCTTTCCTTTTTATATGACCTGTCTCTTCACCAAGTTTTAATTACATTGAGGTAAATATTATGTGGCAGGAAATGGCTTACACAGTCAGGCATATATGTGCTCAAATCTTAAATGCTTTCACTTTTTCACAATATGGTAATATCATTGCTACTGCCTGACATTTTAATGTGTACAAAATATATTAGAATTAATTTTGAATTATGAAAACGTATTTCTTTATTAATGTTTTATTTTTTCAAATAAGTTAATATATATGACTAACTCAATGTAGACCTTAGTCACAAATGTTCAAGGACTTTTGGTTGACTGTAGACACTAGAGGTTCTCTCTAGTGAGTCCATAAGAAGGACACGGCCACTCTCTGCTAAGGCTGATCCTTAGTGTAAACACACTGGTAAAATTTGATGTGCAGAAAACTAAAGCAACAAACCTTTCTTGTTCATAAAATATGTCTGCGGAGCTGGTGTTAATACTGTCGGTGTGATGAAGCCGAGAGTCATAGGAAACCAAAGGTCTAACTTTTGCTGTTGGATATGGTTCCCAGAAACCTCATTATTACACTTGTCTTTGAGATAAGCATTTTACTTCACTGAAGTATACTTTTAAGATACAGATGTTCCTGATATAGGTGGAAAAGTGATCTATTGACCCTTTTGTTTAATATGTTATCCCAGAAATCATCTAAATATTAAAAATCTTTCATTAATCACTAGGGTACAAGGATCATCTCATTCATCTCTGTATTTACAGTACACAGAAAAGTGAAATGAAGACACTTCATCCTTCCTTAAGTAGGTCAGTGTGTTTGTGTGTGTGTATGAGAGTGTGTGTGTGTATGCATGTGTGTTACATGAAAAAATAAATAACAATCGTTCTAGCATCATATCTTTGTGCATATAAGTGAGGTTCTTGTTGTGGTGGGTGATTTTTGTGGTCTTTACCATGTCACTGTTCAAGTAAATAGCTAAATTCTTGATGATCTGACTCTCAGACTCATTTACTCAGCTGTTACTAAAGGATATCTCATTCTAAGAAAAAAAAAAAACTAAATTTATTTATTCAAAGGCCAAACGGAAGAATTCCTTCTTTGAGCCACTGAAGTTCCTTGCCACACTGACAACTCTGTACCTGAAGAACCTGGATTTCAAATGTGCATTTTCCTCAGGGCAAAGAACCACATATACCACCATAGTGGGGTAGCAGTAGAAATGAGTTATCTGACTGTAGAGAAATTCTGATATTAAGCATAGAGGTGCAAATAATACTTGATATGAACTTTTTTATTGAAAGCTGAAGGGAAATTTTCAAAAACTACAATACTGTAATTATAAGCAAATTATTTTCCCCTTTCCTGTTGTTGTGTGTCTGCTTGAGGTTGTGGTAGAGTATTTGTCTTGTGTCTTTTAGATTGTCTTTGAATCTCCTACAGTCCTGTTCTTTATCTCAGAGCTTAATTTTTTGAAGAAGCAAAAGCTTCATGCATCGCTTTCTGTCCATGGCCAGAGATGGTTGGGAAGTAAGATAAAATGTCTTTGCCATTAATGGAGTAGAAAAGCATGGTTGAAACTAGAAAGAATAGTAGAAAGAGCTTACAGCTGAAGAACTTGCACCTTTTTTAGTTGCCTGTATGATATTTGCATGGCAGAAATCATCACTGACTTTTGAATACATCGGTGCAATGAAAGAAACATTGATCTAAGCATAATATTTTCTTCTAAAAGATATTATTATCGATTTGATTAAAATAAGCACAAAAACAGAGGAAAGTAATACCTGAGATGGGAAGTGACAGCTAAACAGATCTACCAGGACAGAAACACTGGAATGAATGGAAGGAATATAAATAATTAATTTAATAAATTTCAGAAGTTTTAAAACAGGTAATGGTATGCTTACCCATCGCTTACATGGAGAAGATAATATGAGCAAACAGGTATTTAAATAGATGCAGAGTTAACATGAGATTGTTCCATGGGTAATAAGTGGAGATGAAAACCCAGCCATGCAATCAGCAGAGCAATATCAGTAAAAAGTATCAATGTCCCCTTGAACTTGACGTTGAAAGATTTTTCACACCCAGAGTAATATTAAAAGAGTAAGTAATATAAATTAGCACACTGATTTGTTATGTTCAAATATAACTGTTCCTATGGAAGCTGTTATGAGGCATGACAGAACCAAAGCATAAGGCTTAACAGTGTACTACTTCCATGAGGTGGCTTCAGACAGTGGGTTCACCCTGTGTCATAGGTCACGTTTTCTTCAGCAGGTCAACTTTCCTGTTTACAATGGTTTCTGCCAGTGACTCAAAGTTTAAACCATTCTGTTCATAGTCCAGTCAGACAGTATATTGCAGTAACCTTGTAGGGCACAACTATTGAAAAGTGTTATATCCCACATTCATAAAGTAATCCCACCCCTCTCTATAACTTTCAGATAATGAGATTTTAATACACACAAACTCACATGCACACACACAAACACACATACAAATATGTCTGTTTTGGTGTCTGAGACCTTATATATAACATACAATAACCTGCTTGAACAATACACTAGAAATCATTTCATGGAGAGAAATCACCAGGAACACTGCAATATTTTCAAGGCACAGACCTTTGTAAAATATGTGAAGGAGAAAAGATCCTAGTTTTCAATGCTTGTTTTGTCTTGACTGTTTCTCAACACGTGCATGGACACCAACTCACAAGGAAAACTTGTGAGCTGAACTAGTGTTTAATTCTCCAGTCAATGCATGGCTTCTGAATAAGATATTGGTTCTGGATCTCTATAGCCATTTGTTTATTTATGCTGACGATACTTCAAAAACATGGTGTGTGTTCATTTGTAAATAAGCAATAAAACCAGCCCTCTACCTAAATAGTTAATGCTTATCAATATTTATTCTGTCTCAAATTTTTTGAAATTATATGTTCATCTATAAAAAAGTATTTGATAGAAAGTATTATTTCTCTTCAAAGATGTAAGCAGTAACAGAAGCAAGGGAACATTATTTTTATCAATGCTTATACATTAGTGGTGACGCATAAAGTATTTAAACCATATCTAAATCCAAAGTTCATGGTCCTAATAACTGTGGTAAGTGCTTAACTATGGTAAGTGCTTCCACATTCATTATTTTATTTGAGCCTATAAAACTTTACGAGTTGGGTAGAGCAAGCATCCGCTCACTTTACAGGCAATGAAATGGAGGGTTAGACATGCATAGGGCAAGTAAGCAGCAGGCCAATGCCTTAAGTCTGGACCTTCTGGCTTCAATGCACAAACTTGCTGTTATGAGCTCCAGGAAGTCATGTGATACAAGGTAGTAGACACAGCCTGTCTGTGACTCTCTATGAAGGACAGCATAAGGTCCCATTAATTTTCAAACATAAAGCCTGTAAGGAATCTTTTAAATCTTTTAAAGACTAGAAAGAAGCCGGGCAGTGGTGGTACACGCCTTTAATCCCAGAACTTGGGAGGCAGAGGCAGGTGGATTTCTGAGTTTGAGGCCAGCCTGGTCTACAGAGTGAGTTCCAGGACAGCTAGGGCTGAGGAGAGAAACCATGTCTTGAAAAAAACAAAAAGCAAAACAAACAAACAAACAAACAAAAAAAGTCTTGGGAAAAAAAAAAAAAAAAGACTAGAAAGATTGAAAGGATTTCTTTCGTTTCCTGGAATTTGTACCTTAAGTCAACTGCATGTGATATCATCGACATCTTGCAGAACTGCCATTAAGGACAATCAAAAACCATGAATCTGAGTGCTTGCTTTCTTCTGGCTTTGACTTGGAAATTTCTTCAACTCTATTTTTGACTGGATGGAATCTATATTCTGGCATCAACAAGTGGCAGCAAGTTAGTGGGATATATTAATCCTTTATAAAATATCAACACAAAGCACCAGAATGTATCGAGTGCTTCAGTACTTAATGAATATGAATGAGAGATAGTCCTCTCAAGCCAGCTTTGAGAAAAAATAAAAAGCTAAGTATTCAAGCATTAGATCTCCATGACAGGCATAGTCCTATAGGTGAAGAGACTGTGATTTTAGTAATGTCTCTAGGGTTTAAACCCAAATCTCTAAGGAAATATTTCTAAGCTTTATTCTTCTATGGTTTCTCAGGTGTTTTATAGTAAGCACAAGTGCTTTTCCCCCATTTAGTGTATAAAATCTACCATCTGAGATAAAACATGGGTCTGTATGTTGGACCTTTGGAATCCTTCATAAACACTCACCAAATTCTGGACTGAGCAGTGCTGTGTATTACTGGCATATAATTTGTTTTGACTGTCCATGGCTTACCTTCTGGGCTGGTCTTAGAAGAGCTGACTACAGATCAGAAAGAATTCATAGAGAAGTAGCTAGAGTAGTCAAGAGTGGGCTCATTTCCTAGCAGGAAGTTGTGTTGCTCTTTTTGGACCTTCTTCAGTCAACTTTCCTAGTGAGATGCAGCATTCACTTGGGTACCACTTAGAGCCAAGGAGAGGCCAGGCTACCTGGAATGTGCCTTAGTCTTTACTTCAGGGAGCAGGGCATGAGACTTTAGCTCCATGTTCTTACTGCAGCAAGCACAGAAAGCAGTTTTCTCAGGGTCTTCTCTGTCCCAATCAATATCATGAGCATAAGCATTCTGAGGTACAGAGAAACCCATGCTTCCTGTTAGGGGCTCTTCTCTAAACACTGCAGAGAGGATGAGGATGCTCCTTAAGTAAGTGCTTGCTGAGTGAACACAAGAAACTGATTTTAGATCCCTAGCAGCCATGTAAAAAATCTGGTTGAGATCATGTAGGAGCATGTACCCGGATCCCTGTGTGAAATTGAGGATCACTGTTATATCTGGCTAGTCAGTTTACTTGAATTGGCCAGCTCCAAGTTCTGTGAATGACTAAACCTGGCAGAAGAGAGTGGGAAACCTGTTGCTGGTCTCCCTGCATGCACATATATATATGAATATGTGTATGTAGCACTTGCCATAACACATAAATACACACACAGAGAATACATGAATATACTATATACAACACAAACATGAGCACACACACACACACACACACACACACACACATACACACACACACCAGACAATACACATCCGCATATAATATCTGGATACACCATAGACCACACAGTATATATATACATATATATATACCACACCTCCAGTACACACATAAAACATGCATATACTATATTCCAACACAGACACAAAGACATATACAACACATACACATGAACAATTTTATAAAATAATCCTGGTGAGTATTTAGGTGCATAGTAACCCTGTTGAGCCCCTGCCTGTAATGTCATTGGTTCAAACCCTGCTTGACTCATATAGCATTCCCGAGGGACTAAAGTGAACTTTCTTCTGTCCAGAGAGCTTAATTCATAGGTCCTGGTCTCTTCCTTTTTCTGCATTTTTCATTCTCTTCCTTTGGTTCTTGCCTCTAAGCATCTATATTAATGACAGAGCATCATATGATGTAAGTAAAGGCACATGGCAAACTACTTTCTTTTCTTTTTCTTTTTCTTTTTCTTTTTTCTTTTTTTTTTTTGTTTTTTTCAAGAGCAAACTACTTTCTAACACCTGCCATTCTCAGTGTGAACTAGAAAGTACACCACAGCATCTCCATATGTATAAAAAATTAAAAATTAAAGCTGCTTCAAATAACATCTCCATTTCTAACCAAAGACGTCATGTAGGAAGTCCATTAATAGTAAGGTTTTGCTCTTGTGCATAATTTTGCACTTCTAAAACACTTCCCCCTATTTAATCGTATTTGATCCTCATGACAACCATGCACAAAATATAGGGCAAATGTTAGCTTGAGGGACAATGTGGAGGGGGGGAGGGTGCTCTGAACCAGAGTTTGGAGACCTGATTATGTCAGTAATTAGCAGAGCTTCCACAGGCAAGACCTTAACCCTCTCTGGACTGGTTTTTCTCATCCTAGTGTAAGAATTCAGCCTGTAGAATTGTACAATTTGTTTCAACTAGTAAACTCTAGTCAGACCCAAAACATAGTGATGTGAGGAGATCAGGTAGGTGACAACATCAGGGGTTGATAACACTATGATTACGAGCAGAACCCAAACTGTGACCAATATCCAGGGAATTAAGAGAAGCAGGTATTGAAATGATACAGCATTGGATTAGTGGCTTGTACACTAGCCGCAGGGGACATATTATGCTATGGGCTAACAGTTCTTTTTATTATTATTATTATTATTATTATTATTATTATTATTATTATTATTAATTATTATATATTTACTTTTTATACATTTTAAATGTTTTCCCCTTTGGAAACCCCTTATTCCATTCCCCCTCCCCCTGCCTCTATGAGGGTGCTCCCCTACCCACCTACCCACCCCCTCTTCCCTCGGTAGCATTCCCCTACATTGGGGCATCTAACACCCTCAGGCCCAAGGGCCTCTCCTCCCGCTGATGCCCAACAAGGCCTCCTCTGCCACATATGTGGCCAGCACCATGAGTCCCTCCATATGTATTCTTTGGTTGGTGGTCTAGTCTCTGGGAGCTCTGGGGGGTCTGGTCAGTTGACACTGTTACTCTCTCCATGGGGCTACAAACCCCCTCAGCTCCTTTAGTCCCTTCTCCAACTCCTCCATCCGAGACCCCGCGCTCAGTCCAATGGTTGGCTGTAAACATCTACCTCTGTATTTGTCAGGCTCTACCTGAGCCTCTCTGGAGACAGCTTATCATGCTTCCATCAGCAAGCACTTCCCAGCATCCACAAGAACATCTGGGTTTGGTGGCTATATATGGGATGTAACCCCAGGTAGGGCAGTCTCTGGATGGACTTCCCTTGAGTCTCTGCTCCACACTTAGTCTCAATATTTCCCCCTGTGAGTATTTTGTTCACTCTTCTAAGAAACACTGAAGCATCCACATTTTGGTCTTCCTACTTTTAAGGCTTCATAAGTACACCCTAAAAAAAGCAAGAAAGTAATCTTCTTTCAACAAACCCAAAAGAAGATAGCCGCACAAACATAAAAATAACATTGAAAATAACAGGAAGCAACAATCACTATTCCTTAATATCTTTTAACATCTATGGACGCAATTCTCCAATAAAAAGACATAGACTAACAGACTGGATACATTAACAGGACCCATCATTTTGCTGCATACAGGAAATGCACATCAGTATTAAAGACAAACACTATCTCAGAATAAAGGGCTGGAAAACAATTTTCCAGGCAAATGGTCCCAAGAAACAGGCTGGAGTAGCCATTCTAATATCAGATAAAATCAACTTTCAACCAAAAGTCATCAAAAAAGATAAGGAAGGACACTTTATACTTATCAAAGGAAAAATCTACCAAGAAGAACTCTCAATTCTGAACATCTATGCTCCAAATGCAAGGGCACCCACATTCATAAAAGAAACTTTACTAAAGCTCAAAGCATACTTGGCACTTCACACAATAATAGTGGGAGACTTCAACAGTTGTTTTTTAAACTGTACTTTTTACTAACTTTACATCCCAATATCAGGCCCCCTTCCCTCCCAGAACCCCATTATGCAGATCCTACCTCCATCTTCCCTCCCCTTTTCCTTTGAAAAGGGGATCTTCATCTCTGGGACCACACCTCCCCTCCCCCTGCCAAGTACTGTTACTGCAGGACTCAGCAGCTCATCCTTTCTCAGTTAGGCCAGACAAAGTGGCACAGTTAGGGGAACAAGATCCACAGGAAGGCAGGCAAGAGATTCAGGGACAGACCCTGCTCCAGTCATTGAGGGACCCACATAACTATGAAGCAGCACATTTGCTACATGTATGCAGAGGGCCTAGGTCTAGGCCATATTGGCTTTTTGGTTGGTGGGTCAGTTGGTCTAACAGTTCTTAAATGATCATACTGATAAATTCCTTTCAGGTTACAGATGCAGAAGCTGAGATTTCATGGGTTTGAGTTTAGGAAATCTAGCTTGAGTCACCAGGTACTAATGGACATCCTGACATTTAAATGTCATTGGTTAGTCCATAACCATCCACAAGTGGATTCTTGTCCATTTCTCTACAGTATTATTAATGTTATGGCATATTAAACATTTAAAAAATTTTGGTTGAATTTTTGACTCTTTCTTGGGTCACATTTGGTCATTTATAAAATTCATATTTTCACTCAAATTTGTTACAATGACAAAAGTTAATGAAGAATTTAATTTTTGAAAACCAGAATTTGCCAAGTATATTAGCTTTTTACTGTTCTTCCCTCAAGGTTTCCCTTCCAGTTGAGTAAGACTCGCTTCACTCTTACAGTTTTTTTCTGACCAAAACTTGCTGTCTTGCACACATACAGACAGTTAAAATTGCAAAATATATTGGTATAATAGAAATCTTTGAATGTATGATGATGTATTTATTATTTATATTTATTAATCATATGATAAAATCTCATTTATAATATTAGAAAATTAAATACTTGAAATTATACTGAATCAGTATTCAACTTATTTTTTATTTTCTGTATAAAATAATTTTAAAGCAATGGTGAAAGCAATTAAGGATTATATTGATAAATAGAAGATGTCCTTGTACATGGCTTGAGGGAATTAATAGGGTGAATATTGGTACAATATGAAAACTGTTGGGGGCAGTAAGTTCAAGATGGTCCCAGTGTCCCTAGGTATTCAACTCCCTGTTGCAATGTGACAAATTGTTTGCATGTGAACTAAGAGTGTCCTGATACTTCAATTGGTCTCCAGATTGCTCCAGATTACAGTATTAGTGTAACATCCATGTAATCTGAGTAGCATACTTGCCATGTTATTTAAGAAATGATAAGAACAAAATCTGTACCTCTTCAGTACAAACACAATATTTTGCTGAATATTTTGATCTTTGTTTCTATTAATCTGTGGATGTGAAAGTGAAGATGAAATGGAAAACAGGATGTGTTTGCTTTAATAGAAAAAAATCCTGAAATTGTAGGATTTTCTCCCACCAGGAAGCCAGAAACTGGGTGTGTATATTCAGCAATCTGGGTGACTTAGTTCACAGCAAGTAGCATTTGTATAGCTGTGATTTTCATTTCATCTTTCATCTGACATGCCTTGATCAGATTGAATACATGGTGATGAAGTTTTTTTATTGTTGTTATTGGTTGTTTGGTTGTTTTTTTGAAGGGGCAAAGTATCTCTGCAAAACGACCTTATTGTTTGTTCAACAGTTTTCATTAGTTTGAGGTCACTTCTTGTGTGCTTCATAATTTCTTAGGGTTTGGGCAGATATTTAAAAAGATAGATTTCTCTTTCTCTTTTCTTTCTTTCTCTCTTTCTTTCTTTCTTTCTTTCTTTCTTTCTTCCTTTCCTCCTTCATTCCCCCCTCATCCCCCCTTCTCCCTTCCTCCCTCACTCTTTCCTTCTGTCCTTTCTACTTTCTTTCTTCCCAAAGTCAAATAAAGTGTATTTAAAAGAATATTGTTACATGATGTTTAATGTTAATTTTTCTTGTAGAAATTCAAACATACTTTTGGCTTTAGAAACCAACTGAATGTGTAACCTAGTCACATAGGCTTCAGGGTGATGTTCCAAACCCTTTAAGTCCCTTCTACCTTAACTCTCCTTTGCTGGAAACAGCTCCTGGTACCAACTAGGTTCTAGTAAGGTTCTACAGAGAATAGTGATTAGTCTTTTGAACCTGGAAGTCCACAGCATAGGTGTTGCAGTTTTCCCTTGTGGACATATCCCTCAATAAGTTTCATTTCATATAAGTTGACTTAACCTCTGGTGTCAGGATTGAGATTATTGAAATGGAACCCTCATGTAACCTGTATAATATGGACACGTTTCAGTCTATGAAACCTTGGAACCTCAAAATCATTGTCAAATGCTTCACCAATCTTACTCTGTTGAACACAGCTGGGATCATTTTTCCTGGTTTTCAGCTTGACTGTATCTGGAATAAACTACAATCTAGAAATGAAAGGCAAACCTTCGGTCTAGATCTTGAGGCTGGATGACACAGGCTTCTGACCAGAATCATGACATGGAGATCTTCAGCCATAGTAGCAATGAAAAACTTAGGCCTAGGCAAGATAGTACACACCATTAATACAAGGAGACAGCGGAAAGTAAATTTCTGAGTTCAATGCCAGCTGGGGACAAAGCAAGTTCCAAATCCTGGTGCAGTAGTACACAATCTAGACCACATCTTCTGCTGGAGATCCCCATAAGGACATTAGAAAGAGGAATACTTACTCTTCTTTGCCTGCTTGCACGTACTTGCGAGCACATCTGTTGGAAACTATTTCTTTAGGATTCTAGCTTATACAGAAACCAACTGAAACAACTTGCCTTGTGGGACTGAGCAACTACTAGATTCTTGGATATCCCATTTACAGCTTTCCAATGTTATGTTAGTTGGGCTACAGACTGTAAATTATTATAACTTCCTTTAATATAGAAAGACATTCCATAAGTCCTGTGACTCTAGAGAACTCTGCCTAATACAACACCTATTTCTTTATAAACCGATGATTCTCAGATTGAGGACAAAGCTCACTGGTATAACATTGCTTAGCTTATATAGGGGCCCTGGGATTGATCTCAGCACATCAAGATACTTCAACCTAAGAGATCTCAAATGCTCAGAACTCTGATAACCAATATTCTTTTTTTACCAGCTTCACCATTAAATCTGGCTGATCATTTATTTATAAAGGGGTGATGGGCTTCTTGTCAATATCTTCCTACTACTGGGATCTATAGACTTATGAATTTGATGTGTTCTTATTCAGTCTAGGACCTGGTATTTGTGAGTGCTGTGGAAACTTGTCCTCTAATTATAAACTAAAATTTTTAAATCGTATATTCTGTAATGCCTTTTCAACTCAATATTTTCTTTTGAACAATGAGCTTATGTGTTTACACACACATAGCTCTTTAATGAGTATATACAGAGACATTACTGCAATTGTTTTTAGTGTGCTCATATGTGAGTCCTCACTATTGAAATGTGACTATACCATGAGACAAGCAGTGTATGTTGCATGTGACAGGGAAATCACATAGTAATTATATTTTTAGCTTAAATGAGACCAGAGAAAGTTTAATTAAGACTTTTAATTAATAGTGGAAAGATTAATCAATCAATAAACAGCAATGATGATGGGATATAACTGTGCTTAATTAGAGGGGGCTGATTAATGATCAGAATACAATTTTCAGATTTCCCGTCTTGAAAAGAATCATAAATGATGAATTTTTGTTCCGACCATTAAAATGAAAGGCCAGAATTGCATGTTTAAGTCCTTGGCAACTAGGACACACACACACACACACACACACACACACACACACACATACCACTTGGTGGAAATAAAGGAATTTATTCCTTTGCTCAGCTTATATTCTATTATGGTGGTAATTTCCACAAGTGTGAGATTAATGGACGAAAATATGCATCTCATGAAGTCTATGGGAAAGGCAAAAAAAAAAAAAAAAAAAGTAGAAATTTCTTGAGACAATTTTCTTTGGAAGATCATTTCTCTGGGGTGATCTTTCCATCTCCAAGGTCAAGATCAGACTGTGAATTCAAATGACATTCTTATCAGTTCATCACAGGAACAGATGAGATGTGGAATCTGATACCCTAAGGACAACGGTCTTTGTTTACAGGCTGATGACCCTTCTGACTTCTACTTGATCTGTTCTAATCAAATCCAAGTGGCTGCTGGGACCAATGCCAATTCTGTCTCAGTATGATGAAGTTTTCTTTGGAGACCTGGTAGGAGTTCTCATTTCAGTGCCATATAAGGATGAATCCCAGAATATACTTGACAGATGAAGATGCATGTTCTAGCATGGTGGCATTTCAAAGAAGGTGGCATCATACTCAGGAAAGAGACCAAACACAGTCTAGTGCACCAATGAACACATTAGCATAAGAAGCTGTAAGGAAAGACAACATATTTTTATAAATCCCAAGAAAATCTGTTTGGCTCCAAATTGGGAAATAGCTCATACTAAAATAATCAAAGAACTGCACCCATTTCATATTTTCTTCCTTGCAATTCATAGGCACTTTTTCCTCCTAAAAGAAATCTCTCCCACAATGAGCATTTTATATTCAGATAGGCTGAACTAAGCAATTTGTGGACTCCATTTATATTAATATTATCTACTACATTTTCCCAAATACATATAATTTTTTTGAAGTAACTGACAATAAAGAAAAGGCCACAAAGCTTAGCTGTGGGCCCCTGTTAAGCTTTGGCATGAAGGTGGTAGAAAAGAGATAAAACCATAGCATATTTTTGGACCATCTATTATTGCTATATATATTCACAACTTTTTATCTACATCTGAAAAAATGATCTTTTCTTTCTATAGATTATGCCCTCTAATGCATGTGTGCACTGAATGTGTATTAACTGTCCAAGAATATCACAGATTTAACAAGAACACATCCTCTTTGAGTTTCCATCCCAGAGAGTGATCACAAGTTTAATTATTCTCAAATGATCAATACATGTAACCAATTCATGGCAAAGTTGCAATTTTCACTCTAACCTCAGGTAGGATGGTTCAATAGAATGATTATCAAGATCAAAAAAATGATAAATATATGACAGATATTTATAATTGCCAGCCTTCAATGTCTCTCTTTATTTCCTGAATATTAAGTAGTCAGACTTCAACCATTAACTCTCTAATCCCACAAATACCTCATTCTTTTGACATGATCCATACCATCTTGAAACTAACTAGAGACCACATTGAGTAACTCTGTTATTGAAAACTCAGATGTAGCCAAAAGTAGCACTGTCGATAAAAAGGGCATCAGCATAGTATATATTTCCCAAAGAATTTTCTTTTAAAGAAGCTGAGAAAAAAGCTCAAATTATTTGTAATTTAAAGCTTAATGATTATGTGTAAAGGCTAATAGGTATCTTTTTGTTTACTATGTCAAATTTTAAGCAAAAGTTCTGCATCATAATTTTATGACCAAGAACCACATACAAATTTAGTCGTCTGACCACAATGTACCACTGGCAATATATTCAGGAGCAAGGACTGTCAATGTTGGCTCTGTGGTCAGAATTTTCATAACTAAGAGAATCTATGTATGTTTCTACTGGGTAGTCATAAGTTGTTAGAAAGTAATTCTACTTTATATAACATACAGCCTGTCAATGTAATTCAACTTAAATTCTGTTCATACTTAAAGTAGGTTTGCTGACATATCATTGTCCTTTTGTGCATATTGTGTTGTTGCTTCATAATCATATAACTCTCAAGATCCGAGGGCTTTTTCTGATTCCAGTGGGAATCAATATACAAGGGAAGATGGAAGTACTCTGTCCTGTTGAGTTGCAGATTATTTGCTGTGTATATTATATGCAGGCAAAACCAAGTAGGATAGAGTGTAGACCATGAAGCAAAAACCTGGTTTCATTCTATTATCTATTAGTTTCTAGCTGGAGCATTTACCATTTTGGGGAAAGGGATACAGGTGGTCTAATATACTTTTGCACATGTAAATGAGGGCGATTCTTATAAAAAAAAAAAAAAAAAAGACAACTTAAAGTATTTTGTCTTCAAGAACTCTCCGAAAATTAGGTGCTCCATGAAGTAAATACAAAGAGTACTTGCCATGTTTTTCTCAAGGTTATTTTGATGTATAAAAAATGCTTTCTAAATTTAGTTGTTATCTTACTATATAATTAAACTCAAAGAAAGCTGTTTGTATGGTCTTCAGATGTGCTATTGACCCTTTGTGGTATATCTATTGCCTTCTAGAAAACAGTGTTGGCAATCCTTCATAAGTACAGCTGTACTATCCCTACTAAATTGTGAATGGAGTTTTAAGAAGCATGTTGTGATATCCTTTGGCATTAGTCTCAGAGGAAATGAGAACAGAAAATGAAAATACATATAATATCATGACTGAGAAATAAAGTGTCTTTTGCCAGAACATTGAGAATAAGAAAGCTTTTGTGGGCAGGGTAAGATCTTTGTAATTTGATTTGGGGAGCTATCATATAGACTTGAAATATGTATGTTTGATTACTGGGCAGTTCTTGCCAGAAGGAATTTTGCCCAGTTAAATATTAGGAACACGGCTTCTGACCTAGGGCAAGCTGAGGGCTTGTTTTAGAAAGTGTGTTTGCCTTGTCTTGAAAGGAAAAGCCAGGGCTGTGTAAGCATTTTACATATAAGCCCCAATGTGTGAGTATATATCAAGGCTGAAACAGCAAAGCATTAGTGTCAGAGCCATGTGTGCCCAGCATACAACAAAACTAAGTATATCACAACAGACTAGAATGTGGTGGCAGGGGAACAGTTTAGTGACATATTAGTTTGAAGCTCCCATCTAAGTCTGAAAGGTTGCATATCATACATGGGAGATAAAGAATTAGTCTAGTTTTACTCTTTCTAAAATATATACCACACTACACACAAGCATGATAAATGTACTAATTTAAATCTAGCAATAATTCCAAAGGTAACATTTTTCATGACTTTCAGTTCATGTAAAAAGGAACTGGGAGCTTAGAGGCCAAATTGAACCTCTCCAAATAGACTCGGCCCATGGGATTCCAGATTATTGTTGATTTTTTCTTCTCTCTCTCTCTCTCTCTCTCTCTCTCTCTCTCTCTCTCTCCCTCTTTTTCTTTTTCTTTTCATCACCACAGTTTCCCTGTGTCCAAATTTAAAAAATAAAAAACACAGAGAAAGGATAGACATCTGCTTTATGGGCAGTAATTTCAGAAATATAAACCTCTGGTGTCATCCATAGACACTAGAAAAATACCTAAATCTCAGCTCTTAACAACATGGTGGACAGACTGTGGCTCTGCAGGCAAGTCGTCAGACCTTTTGGGATGAAGCCTAAGGAAATGAAGTTGGATCATTGGCAGCTTGTTTTTTAAGGGTAGGATGGGACCCTGACCTCTTCCTTTCTCCTTGTTTCCAGAGTTCATTAAGTGAGCAGGTTCTTTGGGCTTCCTGCCATGATGTTCTATGTAAAGGCAACAGAGCCAAGTGAGCATGTTCTGTGACTTTGGACACTGAGAACCAGAATACACATTCGGTTTTCAGTTTCTAATATTCTGTAACAGTAACACATTAGGCTTTATGATCTAAGGAAAGGTCTAAAGGAGCCGTAGACAAAGGGAAGAGACAGAGTATGGCTCCTGTCTGGAAATCCTGAGGACTCTGCAGGACATTTGCAGATATTTGCAACATGAACTTGTTATTGCCATTTGTGCTATGGAAACTCACGAACTTTTCTAGAAAGAGGAAAGGCATTGTTTTCCCAAGTACATTTTGTTTACTGGAAAATTCTGTGCATACTTCCAGGGATGAGTGGGTATTTCCATACAAGGGTTACGGATAAGAGTTCTGTCATGGGCTTGCCTTCCAGACCACAGTTTTCATGGAGCTTTTCCCAAAGTCGACTGCCACAGTAAGAGTGAAAGACAATCCCAGGCAGCTGGGTACTGTGAAAAAGATCGCACCCAAGTACCCACAGATTGGGAGACATGATGGTTAAGTGGGTGATGGGATTCAAACATCAATGTTTTCAGTGAAGCACAATGTCATTCACTAAAGACCCATAGAAATAAAAGTGTGTAAATAATTACTGGAAAATATCTTCAAATTTCTTAAACCAATAATTAATAAAATATACTCAAGTATAGCTAAGAAGATATTTGTATGATAGGCTGAATAGCTGATTACAGTATAACCTAATAGAATAAAAAGAGTTTTAAGCATAAGCCCAGGTGAAGATAATTCTAGATTTGCAAAGCTGAGACCTACGTTCTTTACTTTTAAATTAGACACCAACTAAGGCTTCATCACCTTGGCAAGTGTTAACTAGAGTGAAGAGTTCTTTCTAGAGCCTCCAAGATAAAACTGTTTGGGAAGAACATGACTGTATTTCCTGGAAAAAAGATCTGGAAGTTAAATACTTATAAAGTGAGTGAAAAGCTGATGGGCCAGGAATAAAGCTTATGAAATAATGGCAGGGGAATGGAGGTTGTTTCCTAGCAAGGGGTTCTTGCTTCATAGTTCCTGGCATTTCTACTACCTGTGAGTATTGTATTATTCTAGGTGAAATGTCATCACTGATTACAGAATTTTGAGACGCACCATACAGGCCATGTTTTCTGATGAATGCGGCTTTGAGTTTTGAGAGAATTGAACTGAGGCCTCACACTGCTGATCACTGTGCCTGAGCCTTGTGTAACACTCAGTAAGCAGTTTAAGACCGTATCAACTCTCTCTTTGATAAGTAAGTGTGAGATACCTCTGATCTAGTCTCTTATATCTATGAAGAGTCTTCTACATGAATGATAAAAATGTTCAGTATTTGGAATCTTCATAAGTTCCTCAGTGGTCCTAGGAGATCCATGGGTGATAGAGTGTTTAGGTAAGAAATTACAAACTCTGTCCTGAGTTTTAAAAAGCAGGAAACAGAATACTTAGTTGTACCAAACATGGAATACAAAGTGATGTGAGCTAGCTTTATAAGGAGTAAGGAAGTAGGTGTTGGGATAGCCAAGAGAAACCAGTTATGAAAACATGTGGAAAGTTTAGCTAGGTATCCTGAATAGGCAGGGCCTCCTAAGTGGTGAAGGAATACCATACTGAGACACTAACTAGCTAGATGAAAATTCCCCAAGTATACCATATGTAAAGATAACTTTAGACATTTGGAATAGATGGGATCAGGATGGTTAGTTATGAAGATAACAATGTATTCTTGATGAATAAGAAAATGCTTTGGATGCAGGCAATTTCTCCGTGCTTTTAAAGATCAAGTACCTTGTGTTATTAACAACTCTATTGAAAGGCAATTTTGCTGCTTAAGTTAAATTCATTAAGTGCAAGCACGTGTTCTTCCAGTTAGCCCAGAATTTAGCATAGGACCAGAGCTCAAGAAAGATCAATAAATGTGCTTGGATCCAAGATTTTGAGCTTCCTCTAGCACTGGAGAGGTCAAAGTGTAGGAGAAGAAAAAATTCATCCTAACATTATAAAATTAAATTACTACATAAGTCCATAAAGTTTAGGGAGTCTCATTTTCTTCTGTTCTTAGATAAAATATAAGAATTGCACTGTATAAAGTGTCGATCTCTTCTGGCCTTTAAAGCCTTTCATTTCTGCTCTTCTTACTGCCTGCAAAATACAGCTTAAACATACCACATTACTTGATTGCCTGATTAGAATCAAGTGTGTTGCTGTGTCTTCACCAGTGTTTTTAATTCTGATAAAAAATGTGGGTGATAGTCACAGGCTTTAAGGTTCAACACAAGTCAAATGTTCTTGATGGAGAGAATCCAAACAGCATCTTTATATTATAAAATAATCCATTGGCATGATGATCACACTCATGGCCATTGAATTGTGAGTACTTTGACAAGAAAATTGTGCAATTATCATTTAATTTTTGCAGCCTTGAACTTTTGTTTAGTGTATTTTGAGTCCATCAGAACATTTGCAGTGTGAGAAGAGTGACATCAACAAAGCATCCCTTTCCACAAGTGACTTTCTGATTCTGTAATTACTGTCACTTGTCAGAGGCAAAATGCATCATTCTGAAACCTAAAATCAAAAGAAAACAAATAAAAAGTAGGGTGTCTTGAGGAAAGGAAGATACATCTCCCTGTTTTAGTTTTAGTTGTTTTTTTGTTTTGTTTTGTTTTGTTTTTTTAATGTGTAGACAAGCTTAGAATGCATTATACACACCTGGAGTTCATAATCCCGTTTTATTTTGTGCAAATAGAAAAATAATATATAAACCTTGATATTCCTTTGTCACTATGCCTATTTAACTTTCAAGAAGAATCTATTCCAGCTGGGAACCAATAAGACAAAGATGCATGAGTAGATGGAAAATCACCCATTACTCTGGAGAAAATATAAATGAACAATCACATCTAATAACAACCAATCCAAGAATCACATCTCAGAATAACAACCTATAGAGTACTCCAGATTTTATTTACTTGCTACTTAATATATTATCAGTAGCACAAACCTGTGCAGACTCCAACAAACCAAATCCTAGCATGGAAAGGAGTTGAGCACACAATCTCACTCCTAGCAGTAGAATCATCGGGATTCAGCTATTGGGAAAAGCAAGGGTGATTTTCTCTCAGAATGTAGCTCCTGATATGCCAACCACGCACCAGTGTGTGGCCATATACCCTGTGATATTTTAGCAGCATAGATTGGTCTTGATGGTGGAAAACACAAACTTGGGTGGAAATAGAAGAGGAAATGGATGTGGGAAGATAGCTGGAGAGAGGATAAATATTTTTAAAAAATATTAGAGAGAATTTTTATCAGCTTTTAAGCATATAAAAGTGAAAGTAAGTCCTCCTGTAGGAAAGATGAGTTTCTGCTGAGCTTAAGCCGGCTGAAACTGACTTATTCTCTGTGTTTTCTAGTAAGTAGAAACACCATGAGTGTAGAAACATCAAAGAACAACAACTGAGTTACTTTTTTTTTTTTTAAATTCTCATCTTTCTTCACTAGCGAAAAGATGGAATTTGAGCAAGATTCTGTCTAGACCTTACATGTAAAGATAGAGCTTACATTGCTAGAAGCCAGAAAATGTCTATCTTCATCCTAGAAGCCTGGATTATATTTCAAGTTGTAGATGATATGCACATAGCCCATGAGACAATTTTGAGATGTGAGATTATTCTAGATGACCAGAAGGTGAATAAACTCGTTTCCAAAAGATGCCTTTGCTGAAAGAGATAGCCAGGAGAGGGACGGTGAGAGAATGGGGTCTGACAACCACTTGACTTGATATCTCAAGCAGGATCAGGTAAGAAATTCACATGATAGAGATTGCCAGAAGCTCTCAAAACTAGAAAAAACAAATAAGCCTTTTCAGAATGTTATGAAAAGTTAGCGTTACACACCGAGAGCCATTTAGACACATAGCCTCAAAGTCTACAAAGGAACAAAATTATGTGATTTTTTAAAGAGTATAAATGTGTAGCAATTTATTAGAACATCGAGGATCTACAGTGTGGGTCATTCCAAATGTATTTTAAATATTAAATGATGATGTTTTAATCAAGTATTTTATTTTTACCTTTTATACATTAAAAGATGTGTTTATAATTGAAATGGAATGGCCTCACTTTCCCACCCCTTTTCTTCCCTCCAGACCATCTCCACTTCCCTTTATCCAATTTCTCCCATACCTCCCCAGTCTCGTGTTGATAGCCTCTTTTTCTTTTATTTTGTCATATGCATTTATATATGAACAAATATATAAATACAACCTGCTGAGACTATTTATGTTGTTTATGTGTATATTGGAATTAAGTATCTTTAAGTAGTTAATAACTCTCTTACATACAAGAATATAATTTTTTCAAAGGCACAATTAGAAAAGCAATTGCTAATATAATTAAATATCACTTGAACTAAGAGTTTTCTTCTCATTTACCAAACTAAAGGTAAAATTCAAATACTTCTTCCAAGGTAGGGAGATGGCACAGATAGTATAGACGTTTGCTACCAAGCATGAAAAGCAGGAGTTTGATTCCCCAGCCCATGTTGTTGAAAGGAAAATGAAGTTTGGAAATTTATGCTGTTTTGTTTGTTTGTTTGTTTGTTAGTTAGTTTGTTTGATTGCTTGTTTTTCTAAGACTAAGATTTAAAACAGTCCCCTCTCCATAAAAGTAAACAGACAAATAAATAAATGCAATAAAATAATATGTGACATGAACAATGAAGAAAAGGAAAAAATCTTTGAAGTTAGTACATTCAGTACTACAGAAGATGTAATTATTAGTTCATTCACAGAGAGTATCTTTGGTGTTATTTGATATAGTATTAACATCCAGTATTTACACAGGTAATCATTAATCACATGGATATTTCCCAAGTTTAAAATAGTGAGTGCTTCATGTCTGAAAAATTATGACTGCCAGTGAAGACCTGTTCAGTTTGCTATACAAAGCCACAATTAACTCACTGATTGGGCTTCTGAGGGTCAGATGATCCTGTGCTCACTTTGTCTTGGTATTTCTGCAGCACCAACCAAAGGCAACTGTAGGAGGACCAGTTTCAGAAAGAATAATTGTTTAGACACCTCCCCGAGGAACTTCCAAAGGATTCACAAAGGAAGTGCTCACTTTGCTCTC